>VTPC01001000.1:0-45565 GCA_011009095.1 Ignelater luminosus
AAAAATTCCACGTACCTACAGCCACTGCGAATAGTAATATCTATTTATGTTGGTTTTCTGTATACATCGATCACCAAGCACTTAAGAACTTCTATATTGTACCGTACAAGGATAGAATGCTGCAGATATAAACACCAAGATAAATCAAATTACGCAAAACACTTAATAGAACATAATATAATTCAATGACACCAAACAAAATTTTTACAAGTTTGCGACAACAGAAACAAATTAGATGTTAAAAGCTTTTGAGATTTACAAACATAAACACAAAGTACCTTTTATGAATGAGCAGATTGAACTGTTACTGTAACTATTGGATGAACAGTAAATTGAATGCTAAATAGATGATTGAAAATCTATTTGTTGAATGGAAAGATCAAATATGTTGAATAAGCTGACAGATTACCATAATTAATAATAATAATTACATCTGTTTTATTTCAATGCAATTATCAATTTCTGAAAATGATATTTGTTGTCAATATCAAAACACGTGTCAGGTTGACAATGAAGAAATGAAAATTTTATTTTATTTTTTAATAACACAATCAATTCAAACTACGGTTGTTTGACATAACATTAAAATACGTGGGTTCAAATCGTGCGTTTGTAGATGTAAACCCAGATAAAAGCGCGTTTGGCTGCTTTTAGCATATGTTACAACAATAGGTTCTTAAGCTTTTATAGAATATAATCCTTAATGAAGCATTTGTAGGCGTAGTTGGCGCCTAGCTTTAATATTAATAAACAAATACTGCAAAACAAGGAAAACTTTGCTAATTAGATTTGGAATTAACTCAAAAGCAATATAACCTAATTTTCCAAGGGAAATGGTCACAAAGGAACTGTAATAATTATTAATTAAAAGTTCCTTGGTATGCTACAACATTTTGAGGTTACTCCTAATTATACTGAAAAAGTTGCTACTAAAAAGCATTGTAAAATTTTGATGAATTATCAGCCTTTTGTGAAAAGCCAAACATCGGAGGCAAAATAACTTTTAACAAAGTACAATCTATAATTATATTGTGTAGAAAAGCATGTTTAAAAATTTATACCTGCAAACGTACTTTTTTTATCGAGAAAACCCTGAAACACGTCAAATTATTAATTTAATTACACACTTTTTGATGCTATGTAATAAGAATATGGGAGAATCTATAACGAACTTTAATAAATGGTAATTATGTTCTGCTGCATGCAGATTTTCTAATTATTATTCTTGAAGTATGATTTATAATGGTATATTGCATGTAGTACGTACTCACATGTTTTTAAAGTATTATTCAAAAAATGCTACATTAACCAAATGTTTCCCAAATAAAAGTATGCAATAAATTGCTGCCAGGGAAATCAAAAAATTTATAGAGAAAAATGTTTGTTAGCTTTAAAGATGAATACGTAACTCAAAAAAACACCAAATCTTTGAAGATGTGCTAGAAGTATATTTCTAAAGAGGTTTTACCTTTTTAACCTCAAATTGGGGCCAATCAATCTCAAATTTAGAAAGATCGATTTTAAATTGAACTAGTCAATTTCAAATTGAGATCAAGTTTGTAGTTTGTGGGATTCATTTTTATTGCTAAAATCTATTCTTGCATTGAAAAAAAAATTAGATATCTCAAAATATGTTAGGTATTTGCAATCTTAAAGCACCAAAACCCTTCGTACAAACCAGAATATCCTGTGTATTTTCTAAAGAAGAAATCATTAGATTACTAACAGAAACGCCAGATAAAGTCTTCTTTCCGAAATAATAGTTTTCGCTAGTGTGATACGCAGGGCCGTAGCTAGGGGTAGGCAGAGTAGGCACCCACCTAGGGGCACAAAAGACAAGGGACGCCATAAGAGCGCTAGGGAGTAATTCTCTATGCGACTGATGTAAGATTGGTGCCAGAATAAAATGGCACCAGAGTTTGGCTTCCTCATAAAAAATGTGTTATCGACCTTTCAAGTGAATATCGAAAACAATCACTTTGTTACTAAAGACATCAAAAAAAAAATGGTTTATTTTCGAAACGGAGAACTGGATTGCATTATGGATTCAATTTTGTTTTCCATAAAAACAATGAGACGTTGCTAGGATGCGTTGAAAAAGTTGGACACAAATTCATGACCCCATCAATAAACATCGCGTGGACTCAGAAAACAAATCAACAAATTCAAAACAAACTTATTGCAATAGTTGGAATTGCTGTCAAAAACCGAATTGTATCAGAATCATCTTGAATACAACTACTGACGTATCTTATCCAGAACAACTTTAATTTAGTATTAGATACATATGTAGACAAGAATAAGGATGCGTGTGCGACTGAAAAGCGATTTTTAGAAATAAAGGAGGAAACCGGTTATATTTTGGCTAATATCCTCGAAAAAACGTTAACCGTTCTGGGTCTTGATACTCAAGATATGAGGAGCCAGACCTACGATAATGGCGCCAATATGGCTGGGATAGATCATAGCGTTCAGGCTAAAATACTATTAGAATATTGTCCATGTTCAATACACAATTTAAATTTAGTGGCGTTACACAGTGCCTCAGTTAACTATGAAATAATCACCTTTTTTTTGGAACAATCCAAAACCTTTTTATTTTTTTGTGCACTCTACAATCAGATGGGATAAGCTTAAATGTGCGTTAAAATTAACATTCAAAGAATTTGTGATACGAGGTGGTCTTCGAGAACATTTACCTATGACCAGTGATCACTCGATTCAAAGATCTTCTAGCACTTCTGCAAGAAATGACTTATTCAGCCATTTACTCTGAGGACACTTAGTAAGTCGAAAATTTCAAAAAAAACATCAGGCATTTCGAATTTGTGATTCTTTTGGTTTTTTGGTATTCTGTTTTGGAAAAGAACAATAAATTAAATATTTTGCTACAAAAGTAGAATGTGGATTACTGGAAGAAATCAAGAATTACAGAAATGTTTGTTTGAGAGAGCTGCTAAGAATATATGCCAGAATTGTGAAAGGAAACTTAAAAGAATGCCTAGCTGGAGAGTTTGGAACTGACTCTAACTTGACTCCATATGTCAAAGGCAAGTAATGCTGTAAACTCTTTAACTTTCTAATTATGTGATCGTTACGAAAAGGTAAATGAACTCTCAGCTGATTTTGAATTTTTAAATGATGCCTCGTATTTAAAAATGAACCTCAGCGAATAGAAAAATGTATTGAAGATTTGTGCATAAAATATTCGAAGGACTTAAGTCCCGTAGAGTTTCTGCAAGAAGCTGAAAGTTTCAGATTCAGGCCCAGGAGCTTTTTAAATTTGAAAGCCAATCTTGTCTTGAAATATTTCAAAATTTGAATGAATTTGATTTACTTGTTGAGTATCCCAATTTTTCAGCGGCAATACAAATATTTGAAGTATACCTATCATAAGTATCTCGTGTAAAAGATCGTTTCCCAAATTAAAACTAATTAAAGACTTTTTAAGATTAGCTATGTTTCAAGAAGACTGTCTCATGCAGCCCTAATCTCTATAGAGAGGTCCATCACAGACTCTATATTATTTTAAACATATATTTCAGGACTTCCAATACAGAAAGAAAGAAAAGTTTGTATCTGAAATGTTTATTTTAACTTAAATATAATTTACATTTCCAAACGGGTGTGCAAGTTATTAAATTCCTATAAGTATAATAATTAATTTTTGTGTTCCTATGTTTACTGTTATTATAGAGGTGTGTATTAAAATTGTGTCTTATGTTTTTTCTGCTTATTTAATGTTTTCATTCCAGATTTATTTTTTGTTTTTGTTATTTTGATATGTAGTTAATTAATTAATTAATAGTAATAATTAATTGTAAAACATACAATTAAAAAGATGTCGAATTTATTTTTAAATAAAACGTCATACAGTAAAATAGTTTTTTTTTACTATTAGTGCACTGGGGGGAGGGGGCGCAAAAATGCCAACTTGCCTATAGTAAGATTTTGTCTAGCCTTGGTGATAGGGGGGGGGGGTTCTAGAAACTTACTAATAATATTGTATATTAGGCTGCTTGTGTCATAGAGGTGGTTGGCGTTTGCAGAACTGACGAGCTATGCAATATCTACATGAGATATATCCACGTTTGGGATGACATCATTATAAAAAATCCTAAATAGTAAAAATGAATCTTCAAAAGAATTTATAACCCTAAGGGCCATTGGCTATCAAGGGGGCAATCACAAGGCAAAACAAGGGCACAATATAATCAGTAAGATATCAAAAGACAATTGCAATTTTTAAAGTTGCAAAATTTAGAAAGTTACATTGGGCACACATTCCACTACCATTTTGACAGAAGATGAGGCGATATATTATCCTTGAAGTAAGACGAGGAGTGAAAGTCCAACTCGGTGGCGCAAGGCTATATAGAAGAATCAAATTCAAAGATGCCAGAAATCCTATTCGTAATATAAAAAAAATTCCCGTGAGAAGCCTAACTTTGTTAAAAACGAATAGTCACTGAATTGCAGTAGTGTGTGCCTTTTTTAAGTAAATCTCTGTTGTTATAGCGTGCAGCTGTAATGAGTTTGCAGGCGTACACCTAATATTAGAAGAGAACTGCTCAAATTTTATATGCACAAATAGAAAGTATCCTAATCCAATCCTAATGCAAACGTTATTCGACGATTAAATCAAGGACTATGCAAAACCAGACATATCAAACCTATATTTTCAGTAGAGAGGGATTGTTTACTGCTACAAGTAAAAGAGAATATTTTAAAAATGACTCAAGTACTATAAGTACCCGATCTGCTGCACCAATGCATAGTATCAGCCACGATAGTATTCACAAAACTTTAAAGAAACACGGCTTACATCCATATCACTTTTAAAAGGTTTAAGCGGTAGTTCAGGACTTATTGTAAAAACTTGATGAACAGATGAAGCAACATTTACTGGGAATGGGACAATTTGCTTTCTAACTCCGTTAGCAGAGATACGTGGTTATAAATGGATGGAACTTCTGTACGTTGGAGTACTCAAATCAGGCAATGATTAAATAAAGTATATTCAGAATGATAACTTGAGTGTAGCAATCCAAAAAGTCCAGATTTGAGCCCTGTAGATATCTTTTATTTGATACTTTTAGGCCTTTAATTTACAAAAAAGAATCAAAAGTAGTAGTAGTAGAAGTACTTAATACTACGTACACTAAATCCACCAAGGTTATATGGTCTTACAAGACCCACAAAGGGAATATCTCTTTTAGATCGCTCATGGAGGCGATAAAATCTAAAACTTATAATTTGTCTAGATCTCGAGGGTTACATTAAAATACTTTTTCGCGCATCTTGAATGTAAGAATGAATGAAGATTCTTTGGTCAGTTTCGATGCGATCTCTGCCTTGACTAAAATTCTTGTTTCTGATTTTGTAGCTATCGTTCGACAACATTTCATTTAAGATGGAAAAATCTTTATAAAGTTTGTAATTGTATGTAACTGCCAGAATTAAGACATATTATTGTATCTATACGTTTATTGTAATTTATCTTTGCCTCTGTTATGTATCAATTTAATTAGTTGAACGACTTTGGTGCATGGTGCTCCGATTTGTAATTTTTCTGGAGGAATAAACATTCAAATAAATATTTTATTTATCAAGATGAACACAACTAGAATAATAAATTGACGCGTCCCAACGCTTTCCTGACAAAAAAACAAATTTGAAAATATTAATATTATATATTATTCCATACTTTTCAGGCACAATGTTTAATTTTCTCAACAAATAAACTCTGTCGAATCTAAAACACAAACATTCGTAGTTTTCTAAAAAACATTCTTCTACTGTAAATTCCATAATAAAATTGATCTGATTTAGTTTGCTCTTAGAGGTATTCACCAACGAATGTTTAAACTAAATTGATTATTTAGTTGATTAGCTAATGCTTTCAATTTCCTTCTTCGTATTGTCACCAGCATTAAGGTTCTATCAGTTCTATCCACATGAATGTCTTATTGTCTAAAACAAAAGATATTCTTGTAACATGACTTGTAGATCAACTGTTTGTTTATGAGGGAGTTACCAAACTTTACAGAGTATTAAGTTGTGAATAAGTACCATGA
Source organism: Ignelater luminosus (assembly GCA_011009095.1). Classification (NCBI taxonomy): domain Eukaryota; kingdom Metazoa; phylum Arthropoda; class Insecta; order Coleoptera; family Elateridae; genus Ignelater; species Ignelater luminosus. The sequence continues at coordinate 6,078 of VTPC01001000.1, forward strand.
ACACATAAACTTAATGTTGTGCTCGAAGTAAGTATTAAGGGCTGCAAACAAGATTTTAATTAAAACCTACTTTAACACTGATTCGCTGTTTAATCGGGCACTTGCAAACATTGCATTTAATATCAACTTAAACTAAATTCACATATACAAGAACATTGAATTCCCATTAAATATACATCAAAGACTTCTTACATAAATGAGCAACAAGATTTATTCAAACTAAAAGAAATTCTGCCGCCAGGAACCAAGTGAATAAATATGGTTTCACATTGAAATAAGTTGCCGACATAAAAACCAAGTTCAAAGAATTTACTTGAAGTTTTACTTATTTTATTTCTATTTATACAAAATAGCCTACAAAGATCAGTTAATGCTAATCTAGGTAATCTAAAACACAAATATAATAATAAAAGCTTTGTACATTAAAAAGTTTAAAAGTTTAACTATAAATAATTAACAAATCGTTTTTGTTCTTCGTTTTACAAGAAGATATAAATATAATAAAGATTTTATAATTATTTTTGTTATCTTTTTGCTGTTTTCCTCTTTCTTTATCTAAATATTGAATGACTCAACGAATTGACAAAATTGAAATGGATCCTATTAAAAAACATAATAAGAAAAACGAAAACATTTCTTTGAATTCTTGTTTCAAAAAGAAGTACAAAACCTATACTTTGGTACTTTATCTAAGAATCCTAAGAAACTTTCCATAAGTGAGATCACTTATGTACGAACCTGTTCAGTGCTAGTATTGCTTTGTGGAGCAAATGAAGTTTTAAAAAGTTGCATTATAACTGCTTAACAAAGAAAATTTCTTATGTTTTGAGTGCTAACTATAGAGGCACTAATCATGTCCCGTAAATGTGCGAACGATCCAAACAGTTTAAGTTACGCTTGTGGAGCATTTACTGCTAAACACCAAAAACGATGTTTTACTGTGCTAATAAGGAGAGCTTATCGTTACCGTTGCTTCTTGTGCAAATGGCCTTCAACAGTGGATAAAAGGTTCCAGTGTATGTATACTTTTCGCAACTACCTATGATATGGAGGAAACAAACGGATCATCTAACCGATTGTTATTTCTGCATAATAAAGATAGCAGGCTTCTCTGCAAAAAATAAAAAATTTGTCGTGTATCTTAATTTAACATCGGCGATCAGACCCGTTGGTCATTGTACTGATCTTCCAGTTCCTGTGCCACCAGAAACATTTGAAGAATCAGATGAAGAAAATGTAGACATTGTTTCTAGCAATGATCCAGAGTTTATTCCTCCAGATCCCACTGAGCCACATTTGATCACGCAGGCATAACTAAACGATTTAGTTCGTGATTTGAACTTAAGCAAACGCAAAGCCGAGTTGCTTGGCTCCCGATTAAAAAGTTGAAATTTATTGGAACACAGTACCAAGATTAGTAATTTCCGTAACCGCGAAAAGAAGTTTTCTGAGTTTTATTCTATGGACGACAATCTTACCTACTGCAATAATGTTGACAGTTTGATGGAAACCCTTGGACGTAAACACAAACCAGAAGAATGGCAACTGTTTATTGATGCAGCTAAATTTAGTTTGAAGGCAGTTCTACTGCGCAATGGTAATGCAATGCCTTCAGTTCCTATTGCATATTCAGTTCACCTAAAAGATTCTTATGAAACTATGAAATGCCTTTTAACGAGCGTAGGCTATAAACAATACGAATAGAAAATCTGTATAGATTTGAATGTTATAGCTTTGTTATTAGGAATGCAACCGAGATTTACAAAATACAGTTGCTTTTTGTGCGAGTGGGACAGTCGTGCTAAATCGCGACATTATATTGTAGGTAGATAGTTGTGGGAGAAAAAAATATTTTACAGGAAAGCCTTGTGGATAGAAACAATATGTATTTGCTCCCTTTGCATATAAAGTTAGGGCTGATAAAGAATTTTCTAAAAGGTATGGACCGTGGCGGAAGAGGTTCTTAGTGCATAGAAGAAAAATTTCCAAACATCAGCGAAGCTAAGATAAAGGAGAGCATATTTGTGAGTCCCCAAATTCGGCAATTAATGAATGACAGCGGTTTCGATGCGGTTCTACAAGGAAAAGAGAAGATGGCGTGGAATTGTTTCAAATACGTCGTAATGGGCTTTCTGGGCAACAAAAAAGCAGAAAATTTCAAAAACCTCGTCGACGAAATGTTGACAGCTTACCGTAAAATGGGATGTAATATGTCGCTAAAGATGCATTAGTTACATTCCCATTTGAATTTCTTCTCAGACAATTTGGGAGCTGTAAGTGATGAGCATGCGGATCGTTTCCATCAAGACCTTTCAACATTGGAAAACCGGTAGCAGGGAAGATGGAATTCGAACATGTTGGGTGATTACTGTTGGTTACTGATTAGAGAAAGCCTTAATACATCATTACACAAAAGAAAACTGTCAAATAAAATATTTTAATGGGTTTTATGTACATTTTGTAATAAAAATGCATCTAATTACTTGAGCGTTTTATTTCGAAACAAAAGCATGTTTTTCTCGAAAGCTATACGTGCTAGAGAAAAACCGAAAACAGATTTGGATTTAGCGTGCAAAACTGGTTCAAGATCACCGATTTGTAACTGGGAACTAGAAAAAAAAGTTTCAATTTGTTAATCAGTAACTTGACCATTATTGGTGCTTGAACGGCAATTTTTCCAAATTACAATTCTGATACTGTGTACTTTTCAAGTTTATAGTTTGTAACCGGAAAAAGCTGAAAAAGAGACCTAATTCCCGTATAAACTAGAAATCGGAAGATGTTTAATCCCGTAGCTCTAAGTCGAAGACGGGGAGGGTTCAAAGATAGCAAATGACCTGATAAAATTAGGTTCTTACTTAAACCTAAAACATAAATTTTTACTGAAATCTAAAAATAAATACCTAAAGGGGGCCAGAAGCTGAACTAGAAGAAAGAAACCATCAGCTAAGCCACGCAGCTTCTCGTATGCTAACACCCTGCATGTGAAGTCCTTTCCAAACAACACCTTCTGTATGGGGTTTACTTAAAATAATACCCTGTATGTAAAAGCTTAAGAATCCTGTTTGAGATCATATTCTCATTACTTACCGGGGAACCTACATTGGTTCCGCAACTTAAAATAAAATAGACTTTATAAATCTCCAGCCTCTCTCTCGCTTCTCAAAACTATAAATAATGCTTTAATCACAAAATCAAATGTTATTATGCTTGTTACTAGAAGTCAAAATCCTTTCGTTACGATACTTAAATAAAGCTTATAAAACAAAACAAAGCTTCTATAAATAAGAAAACAAAAGTTAAACTACATGAGTTTATTTTTATGCTTTGAAATCAAATGAAATGAACATTCGTACAAAGAAGGTTCAAAATGATATGATTGAATAAAGAAATTATTACTTCAGAAACATTAAATAAAAGAAAAAAACTATTTGGAATTTAGAACATGGAATTGTACTATTTCAATTAAAAAGACAACAAACAAAAGATTATTATAAAGTTTAAGCAACCTATTGTTTTCCTAGGTTTTCCGAAAAGATTACATTATCAAAATACTTTTCCCATTATAAAATAAATTAAATATTTACGTTAAATACTCAAAGCATTAAGACAAGACAATATAAATATACAAAGAAATATATGTAACATAAAAGATTATCTGTCTTACTCTAAATCTAGAGGTGCTTTGATTTTCAGCAACGTACTCAGTTAACGAAATTTAAATTGACATAAAATTGAACGATGAGAAGGCATGGTTATGTTTGCTGTAAATTTTAAACATTTTATTTCCACAAACACAAAACTTTAATTTCCTTAATGACGAAGATCTCATCTCCCAGTGGATATTGAAGATAAGATGATGTTTTCACCAGCCAGGGAGTATGATGAAGATGGCGGAGTCGTCGAACACACAACACATAACGGTAATTTCCAAGATGACTGTTTAAACAACAAACAGGAGACGAATATCGGAACTGAATAAATTCCAAATGACGGACACGACACGGTTATTCCTTTACACGATCTCAGATATATTTTACTGGACTGAATACGATGAACTTTTCACCTTACATACACTAAAGGTTAATTGGGTTGAACCCTTTGGCTTATAGGTTTAGACCCAAGATCTGCCCAGCTTGGCGATGGTTTTAATCCCTCCAGAGGCCTTTTTTCCAGCATTAATGCAATAAAAGGCCGGTACATAAACAAACTTATAGCCACTCAAAGTTGGAATTAACCACGGTCGCGTCACACTTAAAAGATAGAGGCCGTACAGGCTGTCCCCGAGAGAAACCAACCTGCCCCGACAACAGACCCAATTCGACTCCCTGAGATGATCTCACGCATAAAATGATTTGAAATAGTAAAGAAGCTGGTTGTACACTATATTACCAAATAAAGCACAGACGGTCAATTAAGAAATGAAAAAATACCAAACGTTATTTTTTCTTAATGTGAAGCTGCCTTTCACCTAGGCATGAATTTGCACACGGCAAACATGTTTTTCTTAGGAACAAACTCGAATATAAACAAAGTTTCCTTGAATTAATAAAGGCCGAAAAATATAACAAAGATTTATATACAGTTTCGAACTAGAACAAGACACACTTTAGTAATTAAGTGACATATCCAATTTCAGAAGATATTTTTCACAACGGAGATTTGATTTCATCAACAATGAAAGAAATATAAAACAACTTATTGAATACATTTTAATTTTTAACAACAAAACTCTAAAGAAAAATATCTAAAGGGTTTTCCAATAAGAGGTGTTATTTTGATATTCAAAGAAAAGTGCCATTTTTTAATATAAATGATCGGATGTTTATTTCATTATAAAGAGGAAGGTATGCCGTTAATAGTGGAAAATAACATCAGGCAAATGACCACCACGACCACGCTTACAGGACAATATCCTTTTCATGAAATTTTCCATAACCAAATCGCAAAGTGGCTGCCCTATGTCCTCGATAGCCTCACGAATTCCATCTTTGAGGTCTTGAATCGACGCTGGGCTGTTGGCGTAGTCCTTCTCTTTCACGTGGCCCCAAAGAAAGAAGTCGCAAGGTGTTAAATCACAAGATCTCGGTGGCCAATTGTGATCACCTCTTCGAGAGATAACACGGTCCGGAAACTTTTTCCGTAAAAGATCAATGGTTTCGTTGCTTGTGTGGCACGTAGCGCCGTCTTGTTGAAAGTAAACGTTGTCCAGATCAATACCATCCAATTCCGGCCATAAAAAATCGTTAATCATCTCTCGATAGCGCAATCCAGTCACCGTAACTGTTGCTCCAGCCTCATTTTCGAAAAAGTAAGGTCCAATGACTCCGCCGGACCATAAACCGCACCAAACAGTCACACGTTGAGGATAGAGAGACTTTTCAACAATAACTCTTGGATTTTCTGAGCCCCAGATCCGACAATTTTGCTTGTTGACGAAGCCACCGAGGTGGAAATGGGCCTCATCACTCAAGATGATTTTTCGATGGAATTCTGGATCATTTTCATGCATTTCAACGACCCAATCAGCAAAGACACGACGTTGTTGATGATCGGCCGGCTTGAGTTCTTGTGTTAACTGGACTTTATAAGCCTTAAGACCCAAATCTTTATGCAAAATACGGTGTAATGACGTTTGTGGAATGGCTAATTCCAAAGAACGACGAGGAATGGACAAACCTGGGTTTTCTTTAACACTTTCGGCTACAACAGCAATATTCTCGGCTGTTCTTGAGCGACGTGCACGGGTTTTATTCTTCACATCACTAACTTGTCCCAAGAGCTCGAATTTTTTCACCAATTTCTGTATTGCGGTCCGACAAGGTGCTTCACGGTGACCCAAAAATGTTCGAGTTTTACGAACCGTCTCTGCCAAATTTTCACCATTTTTATAGTGAATTTTAATAATTTCAGTGCGTTGTTGAAGCGTGTATCGTTCCATATTTATTAATGGCGTAGTTTCTACTTGTCAAATGTCAAAAAATGATAGCTTCAAAAGTGACATCTACCGAAATAGCGGGCTATTCAAAATAACACCTCTTATTGGAAAACCCTTTATTAGCAATATAAATAACTTGCTAAACATTAAAAAGCGAAATGAAACGATACATTCATATTGAATGAATGCATTTAAAGCGAAACTCAAGGCAGAACTCGGATGAGTAGGCGAAATTTGAAAATGACATTACAAGTTTTATGAAAATTAAATTAAAACGAGGTTTTTAATTCTTATGAACTCGTTATTTAATTTCTCTAAAACTGCGCAACCAAATCTCAATTTCTGTGTATCGTTGAATAGATAATATTAAGTTTTTTCAAATAAGGTATCACTCGATTCCTCTTACGTACTATTTAATAGATATGATTGCTTTTTAAAAAATTGGCTCTAACGCCATTTTCGTTATAACTAGAAAACAGAAATTTAGAGTGATCACCTTATTCTAGACATCAAACTAGACGAAATTTTCCTGAACAATGTTTTTCCGTGTTTCAAATAACGAAAGTATTGCCATTGATAAAATCTAAAAAAATCGATTTTCGGCTATAATTCAAAAACCAAAGAAGATATCCAGATTCTGATTGCACCAATGAAGTTAACAGGAAAAAGCAAATCAGTAATTTCGTCTCAGTTTTTTCTAGTTTTTCTAGTTTTTAGGATAACTGAAATTTAAGCCACTCTACACTACTAATATGCAAATATACTTAAGCACATTATCTTTGAAATGGAATGTTTTAATTTTATACTTAAAGAATGAATCACTTATGAGTCCAGCATTAGAAGTTACACGTCCGACTCCAACATTTTTACGTCCAGCACAAGCCTTCATGTCTTCTACATCTCTATCCAATTACTTGATACAATTTCTAGCGGCCTTATGTAATCATTTGTGTACTTACCTCAAATTTCATTACTAGAAATTATTTTATCAGCGTCAAGAATCGGAGAAACTCTTAAATATTTGTGTCCTTGCATAGTTATCACGATTTTCTCTAAGCCTCTAAAAAGGTGCTATGAAATACTTTTGGAATTTGTTTGACCTCTGTAAGAATAAACAATAAGGGTGTACATGTTTTGGGGTAAGTTATGTAAAATACAAAATAAATATCCATTTGCGACTGTGAATTTTATGTTTAACCTCATGAAATTGAGGACTTTCATCCGAACAAATTGTTTTTTTTTTCTGTAAATAGACTTATGATATGCCAAACATGGGAAAAATAATTTTAAACAATATCACCCTTAAAGTTGAAAATAAAAAATATTAAGCAATTTGGAGAATTGAGTTGTATATTCTGGAATGATTAAAAAATTAAAACAAGTAAGTAATTTTTATAGGGTATTTTGGAAAAATTAAAGATTTGCAAAATATTCTTAGATTTTGGAGTCTTCCTCTATTACTATTTATTTAAAAATTGCTACGTATAAAAACTTTATATCTAAGCCCATTTTTACGATAAAATCAAAAATGGGCAAAAGTGGGCGCTCTTTTTACATGTGTTATTAGGCAATAGGTAAGACAACAAAAATAAATTAGACCCCTAATATGCTCTACCTGTCATAAAACCCTGCATCAAATATGTTTCCGACATCAGCTTTTGCTTGCTCCAGAACCAAAAATGACCTAATCAAAAGTAATCACCTGCCACATTTGACATTAGAAAGAATGTCCAAGAAATGAACTTATTTGACCGGATTTTAAAAAACGTCATGGGAAAAGAATGTTTCCTTTGCAGTGTTTTACCCGTATGCAAATTTTCAAAAGCCTACCACGATTTTCATATTTTTCCCTTTATTTCGCTTTTTGGAAATATCTATTTAAATATTTATTTCTTGTTATCCACTCAAGAAAATCTACTTTTAAGTTTACTTTATCCAAAAATCGTAAATTAGACGTGCTTTTGCAAAAACTAAAAATTGCAAGTTAGTATATAACCATGTAACTGTTACTCAACTATGCGTTTATGCCTTTTATAAGTCATGAAGTAAATTTGTCTACATTTTCAGTTCTATGATTGCTTAGTAAAATTACATACATAAAAATAAGAAGTTAGTTATTTCAGCGAACAGTTTAGAACGGACACCTGAACGTCAAGAGACATTTGGAGTCGACGCTCTAGTCTTTCTTTTGTTACTCAAATCGATTAATTTGTTTATTGAATTAATAATAAGGCTTAAATTCAGAATATCCTTCGGTACGTTGAAATCACAATAAGTTTCAATCTGGAAAAGCAAATACACTATTTAGAGCTCTTTTAGTTTAAGAATTCATAGGATTAGTGAGAAAGTATTTAACATTTATTGATTTTATCCACGCTACTGTTCATAACTAAGGGCTTGGCCCCATTATTTATTTTTGTTTGTAGATAAAATCTTTAAACCATAATTGTGTTCGTATGCTTTGCTCTAAGTAATTTACAGATAAAGAATGGCTGAGAGTTGTCCAGCCTTTGAGGTTGACTGCCGTACATAGCACGGAACTATTTCTGTTTATGAGCCATTAAGTTATTAAGTACAGAGTATTATACCGGGTGTACTATTTGAGTCTATTTCCTTTTAAGCATAGTAAGAGTTTTATAAGATTATTATAAGTGGCTAGAGTTGTGAAACCGTACTATTGTAAGACAAAGACATCGATATGTCGCCACTGGCGCCTGTTGCTTTTGACCCATTTCCTGACTTTTGACGTTTAAGAATATGTTGCAAACGAGGCGTAGGTATCATTAAATCATCCCTGTCTCCGACCTATCGAGCTATAATGTAGAAGTTTTATTTTATGTATTTCGGGAATTACCGCTCTCGGATTATAAATTCCCGCAATACATTGCAGACAGTTACATAATCGAAACTGCTTCAACATCCAAAATACGTTCGATAGTAGTGAAATTGACGCCATACCGGTTTAAAGCAGGCATTTATAAGAAAAGTAAGGTTCTAATTCTGATTTTGTGGACCTAACAAGAAAACACATAGACTATGTATTTGAAGAAATGGAGAAAGAGTATTTTGGGTAGATAAGAACAACAAAGTAGACTTTGATCAAAAATTACCATTATAAGAATGTCAAATTTTTGACTGATTGAGGCATAACATGGGTACGGCAGGTATTAAATTGAAGTAAAATTTTAGAATTTTAAATTTGTGTTAAATAAGAAGAAATAAGACACAAGTTGTTTGTTTCCTTTTAGACTTACTCAAAGTATTATGCAGTAATGAAAACAGATTTATTTAGATAATCTAATAACGATAAGAATGAGTCAGGATTTTGGAGATGCCATCTGTCATAGTATCAGTCCAAACTGCCATAGTTTTCTAAAATAATAAAAAAAAACAAGGAGAAATGTAGATAATTAAATTCTTTTTAATCTCTAAAGCCGAGTTGTTTTAATACCAGAATGTTGTATAAATTATAATAAAATTATACTTCATTCTATGAACTGCATTATCTGAAACCGAAACTCTTACATGGAATAATACATTTCTAACAGCTTTATGAGTAAGAGAAGCAATAGAGAAACTAAATTGGTTACATTATAAGATATAAAGGTACTTACAATGTAGGTAAAATCAAAGGGCAAGCTGTGACAAGTTATACGTGCGTAATTAATCTAGTTACAAATTTACTGGCGGAGATTTCTAATATACGAAGATGTGATATCACGCTAGCTGATTTGTACGTAGTATAACACGCAGATACGATTTAACTAAAATCGGAAACCACAAACGATTTCCTACTCTCAACATCACATGTTCTTGACATAAACAATTTAAAATATTCCAGTTCTATTAACAATTTAATAATTATACAATTATAATATTGTTTGGGGTATTATAAAATTCCGTATCTAAAACGTTCTACAAAATTTACTACCGCAGATAAACAGAAATACTATTCAGAATTAAAAGAAGGGATGTTCTAAATTTAAATTCTTGTTTTTAATCAGGTTGGTTATCATTAAAGATGTATCTGGTTATTATAATACTGACAGCATTTTTTGTTAGATATAAATAATTAGTTGTTTTTGGTTGAAGTAAAATTTATAACGAGAATGTTTTACGTTTCTTATAATAATTATCGGTTCTGTTAGCGGCTGTTTAATTGCTAATTTATCATTCAACCGCGAAAATTTAATGCTGATTGCTTTGAAGTATTTTCATGTGTTAAATACAACCGGTTGCATTAAATTAAAGAGGGTAAATATTTATAAGTAAATAAAGAATGTTGATATCTATTTGTAGTAAGATACTCTCAAAAAAACAGTCTGCAAAAAACTACTTAAGTTAAGTTAATGCTTTAAAGATCGATTATTTAAATTATTATAAAGGCATCAAGGTGTTGTTAGGTAGACTGAAATTATTTCTAGTGAACAGAACATCTAGACGTATTCGTATTTGTAAATTTTTTATCTGATGCTCACAAACATTTATAACCAAGATACAGTCACCAGGGACGTCTACATTATATTAGGTATCTGATTGCATAACTCTTGGGATATAAGGACAGATATCCCTCCTAACAAACCAAGTGTCTCCTCACTCCAGGGCCCAGCAGGTTTTCAAGAAGATTTTTCGCAATGTCATAAAGTACCCAGAACTGGATCGATTGGATAGATATGTAGAACCTTCCAATTCTGACAACCTTTGAAAATAAACTTACACTATTTGCATCGTTTATTCCTTTTTATTTTATTATTCGTTATCATAAGAAATGTTGATGGAGAAGTCTACAGCAACAGAAAGGTACTGTTCTTACAATGTTCAGACTGCATTACATTTTGATTTAAAAATTACAGGTATAATTGTAAGATGGCCAAAATCAACAAACGATCAATTCATCTTCAACAATTGTCGCCTTAAAGTCAGAATGGTGCTATCATCCCTCTACACAGGGTACTACTTGTTTGAAGATAATGGCTACCAAAACAGTAACTATCTTCTAACTATATTTAGCATTCTCCATTTCAACGGCACAGTAGTTGTCATCTACAAACAAGAAACGCCGTGGAGGGGTTGTATGATCAGTGGTAAAGAAGATGATTTATTTTATCTTTGAGAATTACTCTAAATTCAGAACTGGCTAAAACTATAGCTGTTTTGCATAGCAAAGTAATTGATACCAGAAAAACATTCCAGTTTCTGGACGATCTGCCATATGAAATGCAGGAAGTAGAAAAAAATAAAGTAAATAGAGAAGTAGATAACGACAATACAAGGCAGCGTTTATAATCACTTTGGACACGTTAACATTTAAACTTTACGTGAATGTAACAACACTTATAATTATTATTAATACTATTTACCTCTTTGTGTTTTAATTCTACTTTTAACAGCTGTATTTAAACATCTTTATATCCTGTTTTCTTCTCTTTTAATTTATACTCTAACTCAAAAAAGTGCGCTTTTTGCTTGTAATAAATATTGGGACTTGCTTTCTGCTACCGTGTCAAGGCCAAACCTGTTCCTTTTTTGGGTAATTTTGCAATTATTTTTCATTTAACAGCAAAGCTATGTAATTTAACGTTACTGATTTCATTTTTTATTATTTTATTGCAAGACTCTTTTTTACTCTTTGGGTCATTATAAGAGATAACGGCAAGAAGGAGACAGTAACTCATTTTTCATTTTGCCTATTTCTCCTCGCTCTATAGCCTTTTTAGGGCAGCTGACTTTTCTCCTAATATCACATTGGGTCTTTCCTGTATCCTATCATACAAGGGATTTTGTTACGCAGGATTGAACTGATCAAAAGAATAAACACTGATATTTTTCAAAATACATCACTTAATGCCATTATGCCGCTTTCAAAAGATTTTTTCACAGTTCGCTATGTTACTTGAGACAATTGTATTATGATTTGTTTGTTTTTATTTGTTGAAATCCTACCATTACATTCTTATCAAGATGACTTGACGACAACTATTATAGCAATGAGTCTTTAGAAGAAAACAGCTGGTACTATCAAGTAAAGAAAGTGAAAATTTACACTAATACGAAGGCTTTGTGACTTCGTCGGATGTCATACCGCGGACATTGTAGGTTCTTGGCAATTTGCTTTTAAATTTTTAAACGGATTGATGTTTATGAATAAATCTCTTTTTAAATTTCTTTTTACACGACCGCCTATAAAGTTGGCGCTTTACAACTAGTTGTCAATGTTAAAAGTTGACAATTATAAACATTTGCAATTAATTTCAGGTATCGTGGTATAATGGCCGTATCGATGTCGCAATGAAATCATTATGCGTTCCTATGATTTTAATCAACTGCATTTTTTAATTTACCGTCCTACTCATTCAAAAAACTTCACTTTACACTCTTGTTTTATATATATAACTATTATAGAAGGGTATTATGGTATGTTAGCTGTTTATTAAGAACGTTGAAGAAAAGTTAGTTTATAAGTAGTAGTAGCACTGTCATCTATTGTAAGTTAACAAATCATACAAACCTTCAAAGTAGCTTTTCCAACTGCAATTTCTTTTTACCACTAGAATTAAAAGAAACAATCAATCTATTATTAAGTAAGAAAAAATCAAAATTCCTCTGGATAAGCTAGTAATTTAGACATTACCTGAAGAAACCTTTAGTATAACTTTAACAATTTTTTATTCTTTATTACAGTAATGTTGAATTATCAGGTAGTCTGGATACACGAACACTTTACTAACACTGTGCTGGATTTAGAATGTTTGGATAATTTTGCATGAGCTGCACTTTGGTATGCAGAAAGGCTTCCAAATAGACAAGTTCCAAACTGGAAAACATCTCTAAGTGTGGAGCGAGGATTAAGAGAATGTGACAGGTTGGTAGTAGCATCATATGGAATAGAGGTAGAAGTAAAATGAAGAAGAAGTTTTGAGTACCATTAGTATTGTAGAAAGAAATCTTTCAACATACAGCTCGCATTCTTCTATTCCTAACACCCAAAAGATGCTTTGATCTGCGTGTTTCCAGGCCTCAAGCATATAGATTTGCTAGTTTGTGGATTTAAAAAAATAATAATGCACGTCTTCAGATTAGCCAGCAACCACATTCCACATCTTTTCGCTAAATTATAGCCGCACATGTGCATTTGAGCAAGTGTTCCAGCTTCATAAATTATTTGTTTAATGTAGAAGCTTTGCGCACTGAAAGAGATAATTTTCAGTATGACAATCAATAAGTAATGCATCTTTTCACAGCAGTGCACTTTTATTGCCTATGCCAATAAAATCTATGCTATTGTTTTATTAAACAATAAACTTGTCAGTTGTGTATATTAGCAAGATCTATCAGTTTAATTAAAAGTACTTTAACAGATAGAAGCAAAACGTAAACTTATCCTATAATTACATTTAAAAAATACTAGAAATTGTGCTATCATCAGATAATTGAAACATTCTGGTGTAAAATAAAATTTGCCGAAACGAACTTTAAAACGATATTGTAAATCTGGATCAATTAATGCGATATACAGGGTGATCATTTTAAAACTTCCACCTTGAATAACTCTTTAATTAGTAAAATTATCACACATGGGGTAGTGCCATTTAAAATTTTGTGGAGGGAATGGCTGGGGGGGAAGGGTGAAAGTTTCTTAACTGACTAGAGTAGGTTATTAAATGTCTCCCTCCAAAACAAACTCAAAGCGTTTTAGCAATTTTTAATAATTTTTCTAATTAAAGAGTAATTCAAGGTGGGAAGTTTTAAAATGATCACCCTGTATAATGGACTCAAATATAAACAGGGAATCTATGCAGTAAATACTAAAATATGATCTTAGAGTTAAATTTGTGACATTATTTTAAATGTCAATGAAAATTATGCGTAGATCTACCATCTTTTGTGAACTCAATGGATTTCTGGGTGCATGTTAAGTATTAAATTAACATTTCGTTTGAGTATTGGCATTTTATACAAAAATAATTTATTTTATTTCATTGCAAAACGCATTCAATAAATTGTTCCATGTTTCTTTCGTTGTTGATGAGATCATTCTTTGCTGTGAGAATGTTTTATTTAGGTTTCATCTATGAAACTTGATACGAAATTTTATTATCAAAACGTGCCTTCGAGTTTGTTTATACATTTTTAGTATATTTTTCTGTTATCGCAGATTTGGGGAAATTTTTGTTTACACTCAGGTTCTGTCGCCAGAAAGAAATGCTTACGGTGTGTCTGAATAAAAGGTCACTTTAAATTAAAACAATAACATTTGGTACTTTTCCATTTTCAATTTACCTCCTGTGTTTTGTTCTTTGCTACAGTGTATAACCAGCTTCTTTTATTGTATCAAATCGTTTGTGTGTAAAACCCTTTGACAGTTTATCTAGAGAGTTGAGTTTGGGTCTGTTGATCAGGCTGGCTGCCCCTACGAGGGACAGCAATGCGCTGCATGAGCCTTGCCTTTACTTTTTAATGTGTTGGACGCGGACGTATTTGTCACAACTTTAAATTGTGATCGTCAGCTTGCCTGTGAAACAAATGTATTTAGTTTTTACTCTCTTCTCCGCTGTCCGTGATTCGAACTCTCTTAATTCCGATACCTTTCTTGAGTTTGCTGTTTAAATAACTGCCTTGGAAACTGTTGTGATGTGTCTTGTGGGAGAATCCTGTTTGGATTGTAACTTTAAAATAGAGAAACGAAGTAGTGAACACTGAATATCTAGTTTCCGTTTGTTAAGAACTTTTGTTAAAAGACGCTTGAAGCCGTCGGTGTCGTGTAGAAACTTTTATTGTAATAAAGAAAGCCCGAAGGTTCTTGAATCAGCCACAACCTGCAGCCCACGCATTTGGATGTCCTGGCGTATCTCCAATAGCATTCCAAAATTTTAAAGATCCAGAAAGAAGATAATAGAATGTAAGGATTACCTTTTTTATTTGTATCTCTTGTTATTGTGTAATGGGAAGTTTGTGTGTACAAAGTTAAAATTCTTTACAAAAATTTATTAAAATGTAAGCTATCAAACGAATCACCAGGAGGACTAGTAAAATTTCTAAAATTTAATATTTTACTTAATTTATGTCTTTAGCTGTAACTAGCGCATAAGCCTGACCAGTGGACTCCAGTTTGTAAGGAATGACTCAATTGATCTGTTTCGATAATTAAAAATGAGGGGGACATTAAGTTAATCCCCATCGACAAAATTTTAGGTGTGTAAACTGAAAAGTACAGAGCGTTAAGTTTTATTGCAAAATTATCTTTAAAAGGGGAAGTGTTCATTTCAAATGTTTTGTAAGTTATCTGTATATAGGGTGATATCTTACAGAGTCACCTATTTACAGGGTTTTGTTTCGTAAGGGACCCACATACAGGGTGTTGGTCTACGAGAAGCTGCGTGGGCTGGCCGTTGGTTTCTATGACCTTCAGCTTCTGGTGCCTTTATTTTGAACATCTTTTGGATTTGACAAGAATTTTTGGTTGTGTAAGCTTTCTTTTTCTTTTTGTTAAGGTAAGTTTAGTAGGACCACCCTGTCTTTGACTTGAGCTACGGGATTGAATATCTTCCGTTATCCGTAACGGGCCTTAGGCTTCGTTTTTAGCTTTTTCCCGTTACAATTATACAAAAAACGTGGAATTTATGGCACGGTGGGTGTAACATATTTACTGAGAAAAAGTTGTTTGTTCTAGAGGAGAGTTTTAATCGTCAAACAGACACAGCTTGTGGTACATGTATGATATTTCGCCTCGCTTTAGAACTGTGCAAAGATTTCCGAACACCATTTCTGTAATGATTTTAGATAATATCTCCAAAAAAGGCAAATTACATCTTTTTTCCATTGACAATAATATGAAGATAAATCAAAAATAGTATTTGTAGGAATTTCTATTGAATCATTTGTTTTCAGAAGCTAAAAACACATACTTTTGTCTTTAGCAGGATCCCGTCCCTGCTTATAAAGCGTGTCACGAAAACATGCCTCATTTTATGTCAACAAATGAGTGGCTTGCGTGATCACCTGATCTGAACCTACTAAATTATTGTATATAGGGGGATACATGCTTCAACAACTGAATAATTATAAAAATAAAAATATAAACAAATTCAAGAAAGGTTTGACAAAAATGTAGGGCAACATTCTAGAAGAAATCATTTATGCCACTTGTGAAACATTTCTCAAAGACTTAAAACTGTTACTGAAACTAAAGGAGAGCGAAATGAATTAAACTAATTGTTTAGGATAGGTTAAATAGTTCATATTAAAACACACTTTGTTAATAAGCTTTCAAATAGTTCTTTTTATATTCTTATTTAAAAATGCATCAGTTATTTATTATCATATTGTATAAATGATGGCTCTAAAGATTACATCTTGTGCTTTTATTGAAGAAGGAGAAAACACTAATGACACGATTGAAAATAAAATCGCTTTTTCATTTTACTTTTGCAATTTAATTTTGATCTTTTGTGTTAAGAAACTGAATAATAATGAAAAGTTACTTCTAAAATATCATTATTTGCAATATGTGTTGCCTATCTCTATGTAATGGGCAGACCGTACTACAACCGGAAATAAAGTTGGTCGTGATGTAGGAAAAGCGATTATATTTAAACTTTAAAACTGATTTATTGCCTTTCTATTCCACTGTGTTAAATAGAATTTTTATTTTAATGTCCTTTGGGAAGAGGAATATCCCTTGACAGAAGAGTTAGCTCTTGCATGACAATCACTGATTAAGTGATTACTTTACACCATATTTTGATTTAATTGAATCCTTTTTAAGCGGTCCAATTGCTTATCTACAAATTTTAGTGTATTTGTGTAAAAAAATAACAAAGATAAACAATAATAAAAAGCAACACAATATTTAATAATAAAAATATGTTTAACAAAAAGTACAAAAAATATAAACATTTGAAGTGCTGCGGGCAGATATGAAAATATAAATTAATGAAATACAAATACACAAGAAACTCATTCTTTAAAGTAAATAATAGTTATCTAAATCATCCATATACATAAGAGCAGGTATCAACCTAACCGAATGAATATTGAAGCGTGCACATTTATTTCAGGTAAACAAGTTATCAAAGAAATTAATCATTGCAATGGTTTTGGTATTTTTAAAGCTACAAAATGAACTTTCAAGAAGTTTGTTTCTTCAGCTTGCTTCATTTACATTTCTACTTAAGTGTATACATGGCTTCAGCTATTAATTTTTAATTTAATATTCCATTGAATTAATTTATTATCATTATCAATTCTTGTTATTATGAATTAAAATCAAGTGATGGGATTAAGATAATGTAAAGCTTCATACATACATGAACAAGGATACAAGACCTTTTCTATACAACAAAATCAACCCTTGTAATCTTATCCTGGTCGTAAGTTTCTACTAAAGAGTATTGATTCAGTTTAATAATTCAGTAGTCTAAATAAACCAGGATACATCACTTTGTTGTTGGGAATCGAACTGTACAAACAAGGGAAGCTTGCATACAAATAGCAACTAAATAAATAAATAATTCTATGTTTTTCCGCATACATAAGACGGAAATAACATAAATGCCTTCTACTTTTTCTGTTTCTTACAACCATTTATGTAAATTTAAAATTTAGATAAATTCAGATTCTTCCATTAGGTTATTTATTATTACATATTTCTGAAAACTTGTAAACATTAGAAAATTATTTAGTAAAATTTAACTTTTATTATTCTTATCGAGTACTCCTAATAATTTTCATCACAGTGATGGACGTTGTTTCCTTGTAAATCAATAAATAAACGTAAGCGGAAAAGAAATATTTTGATGCGAAACCAAAACAATTAATAATTTTGTCGATTTCCTCGTTATTATGGAAAGCAAAGATACATTGCCCTAAAGCCAATAAATATGCAAAATACAAAGCAAATTATCTATTATTTTGTAAAAAGAAGTAATTTATTTATTTACTTTGTGAATTTTTATTGTAAATGGTTGTTTTCCTCTTGTTACTTATAACTGAGAGAGATTATTGTGTTTAATTTTTTTTAGGTGCACGTAATCGACGTGCCAAGTCTAGCATATTATGTTAATTTTAAAAACTGTATATAGGATGTTAGGAAGTGCAGCAATTAGAAGGTACCAAAATGTTCTTTAAGGTTGAATTTACTGCAAACAAAAGACCAAAAATTTTTATTCTCACTATAATTTTTGGGATAAAACTGTTTTTTCGTTAAAGAAGGTGGTAAGGCTGTTAACAGGGGGTATATGAATGCGTTCTTTATTGAGGAGCTACAATAACTGTAAGTAGATCTCATCAAATACACCGAAAATGTTAACAACACATTTTCCTATCAACGATAGTACAAGAACTAAAAGACTGATGATATTGATTCCACACCGTTTGGTGGCCATAGTGTGTACGGTTTTGTAGAGCTAAATTTAGAGGAATAGGCGCATGCCAGTTTAGTAGCTTCATTATTTTGCAGAAATAATTGCACCTCTGCTATACTGTTTATGAAAACAGCAACAGGTCAAACTGGTATAAACACTTGTTACGTTTTACATAAATAAATTTGGCGTACACTGCAGGCCAAAAGTTTTTGGGCAGCATTAGTATCTCTGTAATAAATCTATTTATCATATTTTTGTAGTGAATTTATCTTAGTGATGCCTAAAAAGAATAAGCTTTTCATATCCACTGCCCCAAAATTTTACATTGCAGGTCAACTGATCAGGCAAGCTAATAGGACAAAACACTTCAGTTGGTTAAGGAATAATTATGGATATACTGGTACATCCTTGAGAGGGTCGAGGCTTCCTCTTCGAGGCGCTATCAAAAGCTTATGATCATCAGGCAGCACCTTATTTGACGTTTGATTCGTCGCCTACGCCTCAACGTAGACAGAAAGCTATGTATTCGGACAAGTTACACGTTCTATTATGAAAATTCTACATTTACCGCTTGCAAACGCTTGATAAGTTCTTCTCAATTAGAAACCACGATTACTTCAAAGCCGTTCAACCCTACAATAGAAAAGACGTTGCCAAATTCTGTGCGGGGTGCAAGCGGACTGAATTGCTCCCGTGTTTTACGGGGTTGTCTGGCTACGTACTGGTCCAAACTTAGACGACATGATCATCTCGTTAAGCGTCTAACGGACGCTGCCACGAACTAGGGCTGGTTGGTTATGGTGGAACTGAGCATATGGAATATAAGAGCTATAAGAAAAAAATCTGATCTTCTTGAAAAGAACAAAGATATTATCATCTGCGACGTAGCCGTATAATGGGAGAGGCGGTCGTCGGCGTCGGTTCCTTCAGCAGACTGCAGAAGTTAAGACTACGAGGGTAGGCTGATAAGTCATGTGAATCACTAACTTGTTTAAGCTTAAATAAAATAATTGCACTGCAAGTGAACGAACTAAGTTATCTTCGAATAGTGTATTTGCTTTATCATTCAATTGTTTTTATTAATGGCAAAACTGTCAGTCACGATACATCATGTTAGATAAATTTAGAAATTGCATGAAGATTGAAAATTGGGCTGTAATTAATACATGACAAAAAAAGATTTAAAAGCAACCGAGATTAAAAATGATATAACGCATGTTTTGGGCAAATCTGTTCCATCAGGGGTTGCAAGTCCAATGAAGATGAACTTTGCCCTGGAGAACCGGTAACTTGCATTACTGAGAAAGATGTAATAAAAGTTGAAAATCTAATTCTTCAACATCGGAAAATTAAACTGCGGCAAACAGTTGAAATGAGTTTTATCAAGGAAAAAGTGGTAAGCATCCTGTATAACGTCGTGGGTATGTCTAAAGTAAATTCGGGTTCTCAAAATATTACCGGAACCTGATTTACAAAGGTTGACAAGTTTCTAGTAAATTTTCAGAAATCTGTAATGGTACTAAACTAGAAATTACTATCTACGTAGTGGATTTATTCGAATTAATCTGCACTAGGGAAATATAAAACGCAAACATCTGCAGAAAAAATTGGATTGGATTATAAAGGTATATTGCAGATTGATTAAATATTTACCACAGAAAATTACAATGACGGGCCAATATTATGCTAATGTGATAGTAAGCTTGAAAAATACCATTAAAAAGAAGCATCGTAGTAAATTTCAAAGGGGTGTTTTCTTTACTACATGATATTGAACCCGTGTGCACCAGTAAAGTTGCAAAGCTAGCCAACAAATACTCTGGATTCAAGGATATTAATCACTTTTCCCACAGTTCAAACCTGGCCTCCTCTGATTACTACCTCTTCCCAAATTTGAGGAAGAAGCTGCTACAGGGAAGGAAGTTGATCATGGTAGCTATGAAGGCAAATTTTACAGAGCAGAAGGATTATTTTATTTAAAGCACTGAAGTTGGAAAGAATTGTATTAAGAAATAAAACTATTCGGATGGTTACCTTCATACCGATTATTTATACCGCCTACCTTCATAATTACTACCAGGTGTATACCTATGACATGAGACTTTCAGCTATTAGACCACAGATGTCGCTAGGAGTATTTTTAAACTGTCCCAAATGTCTTATTTTTTTCGTCTGTCATCTGTCAACAATATTCAATTCATTGTTTGTGATGTTTCATACAACAACGCATTTTTTTCGCTCTTAAAAATGTCGAATTTCGTGCCTTCAAACTACGATTTGCGGACATCGTTGATTTTCTGAAGAAAAACACTTCTCAAGCTCATCAAATGCTTATAGAAGCTTACGGTGGACATGCTCTAAGCAGAGCACAGTGCTTCAGGTGGTTTGAAAAATTCCGAAGTGGTGATTTTAGCGTGGAGAACGAGGAACATGGCGGCCACCGAAAAAGTTTGAGGACACCGAATTGCAAGCATTGTTGAATGAAGATGATAGTCAAACGCAAGAAATGATGGCAGAGCAGTTGGGAGTGACCCAAAAAACCATTTGCAAACGTTTGAAAGACATGGGCATGATTTTAAAGGTCGGAAGATGGGTGCCGCATGAACTGACTGAAAGGCAGCAAGAGAACCGAAAAACCACTTGTGAAATGCTGCTCTCCCGGTTCAAAAGGAAGTCTTTTTTGCATCGAATCGTTACGGGTGTATTTCTTCAATCCCAAGCGTAAACGATCGTATGGT
The DNA here is from genome assembly GCA_011009095.1 of Ignelater luminosus. Lineage (NCBI taxonomy): Eukaryota > Metazoa > Arthropoda > Insecta > Coleoptera > Elateridae > Ignelater > Ignelater luminosus. The sequence goes on from VTPC01001000.1 coordinate 27,116, forward strand.
CCGCCCGGCCACAAGCCAAAATCAACGGCCAAACCAAATCGCTTCGGCCGCAAGGCAATGCTGTGTGTTTTCCGGGATCAGCATGGTATGATTTGGTACGAGCTATTAAAACCAGGTGAAACAGTTGACGGTGCACGCTACCAACGACAATTGGCCGATTTGAACAGCGCTATACACCGAAAACGCCCAGAATATGCCGATCGGCGTCACAAAGTAATTTTTCTTGATGACAATGCACCACCACATCGAACAAGAGCGACCCGGGAATTGGTGGAGACTTACGATTGGGAACCGCTGGTGCATGCGGCTTACTCACCAGACTTGGCACCTTCCGATTATCATTTGTTTGCATCGATGGGCCACGCACTTTCCGAGCAGCGCTTCAATTCTCACGAAGAAGCCAAAAAATGGCTCGATGATTGGTTTGCGGCCAAAGACGGCCAATTTGTTTGGCGCGGCATTCACAAATTGCCTGAGAGATGGGTAAAATGTGTCGCTAGCGATGGCTATTATTTTGAAGATTAAATTTGTAACTATTTTTTGTTAATAAACGTTTAAAATTGAAAAACAAAGTCTCATTTCATAGGTATACACCTATGTATTTCAACCTCTCTTGATTGCCGCAGTACGTCGTTGACATTTAAATTGTTCTGAGTCAATCAAAATACTATACGCATTTGGCCAAACTGGATGTATAAGCTTCATCCTTACATAAATAAGAAATGAAACAGCAAATCAATTCTTGGACAAATTGAAAAATGTAGTTGTCTTAGAATATTGTTTTTGTCAGTAAATGTGGTCATTGAAAGTCTTCCTTTGAAAAGTGAGGAAAATGAATAGTCCGGAATCTAAACTCCCAAAAGTCACTTCCAAAATCTCGAACCAAGACTCGAAGATACATACAAAGAACACGTATACTATACGGAGAATGATTTTGAGATTGTTGTTAACAAATGCGACAGAAACTGTTTAAACAAAGCTACCCGAAAAGTGCATTGTAAACTTCAGCCTCTAGGCAGGTTTTTTAAACTATTGCAGGCAGCTGCATACTTCCACTTATGGATGTGAAGCAAAAAATAAAAAAATTGCTTGTAAAAGAATTTATAGCTTTGTTGCCGAGTAGTCTTATAAAATGGTTGTTTGTGCAGTTTCCTACAGTTTGATACTAGCCGATTTGAAATTGACTATGCAGTTACAACCATTGCTAAGGAAATAAAACAGGTGAAAAAGATTTAGATGGGCTGTAAAACAGAAATGAGCCACAGATAAGAAGTCCACAGTGCAGAAATCCAGGAAAAATACTTCACAAACCATGAGATCTAAAATACTATGGATGCCCCGGTTAATCAAGAAAGTTATTCAAACTCGAAATTCAATTTCTGCTAAAAGGATTGTGTAGTGACTGTTATAGTATTTCCATTAGAAATGCTTTAAATTTTGTTTAATCTCATCAGTTATTATTTCCACGTACAAACAGTTATTAAAGTGTTATAATAGCTTTCAAAAGCACCAGGTCTTGATTTCTTAGCGTATTTGTAATATTCAATGGTACCCGGGGATTTTTAACCTGCAGTGTACGAGGGTTGCTATTTATATTTCTGGCCTAACAATGAAAAAACAAGTATTTATGATCGAAACTAGTTTTATTGTTTTTCAAAATATTCTCCATTAAGATTGATACACTTTTCCATGCGTTTGAACCAATTTTCGAAGCACTGTTTCCACTCTGTTTAATGCAGCTCCAAAATATGCGTTTTGAAACTAAAAACGGCTTCTTCTGGTGTTGAAAATCGTTGACCACGCAGTTTGTTTTTGATGTACGGGAATAAAAAGAAGTCATTGGGTGCCAAATCAGGGCTGTATGGTTGATGGCCCATCAACCCGACCTTCTGGCTGGTTAAATATTTAATTGTTTGAGCAGCGGTGTGAGAACTTGCATTGTCATGATGAAGAATGATTCGCTTCTTCTTTGAAGTTTTCCGAATTTCCCCAATGACTTCTGGCAAAAAAATGGTTGTGTACCATTTAGAGTTGACCGTCTCACGTTGCTCTAACGCCACTGTTGCCACATGACCGGTAATGCCAAAGAAACAGGCAACCATTTGCTTCGATGTGCTTCTTCCGCGAACAAATTTTGTTAGATTTGGCTCGTCTTGAAAGACCCACACAGTTGATTGCTGTTTTGTTTCGGGGTCATATGCGTAGATCCATGATTCGTCACCTGTGCAGATGTTATACACAGCCTTTGATGCACCTTTCGCAAATTTTTTCAACATTTCAATGCACCAGTCGACACAAGCCTTCTTCTGAGCATTGGTCAGGTTATGCGGGATCCAACGGGAACAAATTTTTTTTACGGGCAAATGATCATGTAATATCTTGTTGATGCTAGTCATACTAATGCCCAAAGATGCCTCAATCTTACGTTATGTCACATGACGATCTTGTTTAATCAGTTCACGCACAGCGTCGATGTTTTCAGGCACAACGACAGATTTTGGACGGCCTTCACGGATTTCGTCCTGAGTGAACATCGGCCACGTTTGAATTCATTATACCAGTTTTTTACAGTCCTGTAGGGTGGAGCTTCATCGCTATATAATGTATTAAGTTCATTGATGCACTCTTGTCGTGATAATCCACGTCGAAAGTTATGAAAAATAATTGCACGAAAGTGTTCACGGGTCAATTCCATTTTTTACTAGGGAATGCACTTTTCAATTAACTGCAAACAACACTAATCGCACTCAAATGACAAAATGTTGTGGTTGAGGTTATGTTCCACAATGTAAAGTTTACACCGGAAATGTCAGCTGACGCCTGGAAACAGTCAGTGTTGCGAAGGCCAGAAATATAAATAGCAACCCTCGTATATCGAATATTGCAATCTCAGTATTTAAGTATTTTTATGTTTACGTACTATAAAGAAGCTTAGCATTGGAGCAGATGCAATTATGCAGATATGCCATTATAGTAAAAATAGTTCTAGCTGTGCTTTATAATTTATAAACAAGTAATATTGATAAACAAGTATTTGTTTGTTTTTAAACTTCATTTAAAGTCGTTGTTACATCCCAAATGTTGTTATTACGCTATAATGAAAGCGAAATGGCATAGATAATTTCACAAAAACATCAAGTTTCAATAATGTTTCAATATGTGAGATAACGAGAAAATATGTTTGATGAGACATTCTTACATAAATTTGGTTGAGAACCCCTGAGTTCTTTTGTATGAAAAGGCCTTATCTTAACTGTAATGCAGGTTGAAATAAGATAAAAAAGCGAGGTTTAAAGTAGGTTACTAGTTTTTTAACTCTTCGACAATAGAAAAGGTTCAAAATTCCAAATGAAAAAAATTTATCATTTATTTCTGTAACATCAATTTTACACTTGAAGTAGTTTTCTAAACTATGAATACGTGCTAAAGACGCGCATTTGAATTATCCATGTGCGGGTAGATGTCTTGTTCCCTAAATCTTCCTTGTATTGAAACTTAACAAGGCAGTAAATTTCCACTTCAGAACTTCTTGAAGGTTAACTTAATAAAGGTTTTTATACAGGAAGAGGTACAAAAGTGAATATAAAAGTAGTTTTATTCAGCGATATCAGTATTTCTGACACCTTGATATTTCTGTGCTTCAATATTAAATTAATAGAAAGCCTAATTTAAATCAGATTTTATAAAGCCTATCAAGTAGATTTTTTACAACACTTACTGGTATCTTGTTAGTCTCCTCATGTTTCCGTAATGGCTTCACATTCTATACACAATATATTGTATCCTTTCGACTGTATCACGGTACGTAAACAAGAAATTGCTCTCCAAAGATATATAGCGTACACGTTTTTGATTTTTACGAGTTTTGTTTTATAAACGTTTTATCCCTGCTTTGAATCTAACATTCGAGTAAAATAATACTTGTTATATTGAAAAAAAAGCTTTGAAATTGTTACCAAAATGTATTTTTTGTGACACTCGTTATTATAGAAAATCTATGAATGCATTGTTACAGATAGTTAACTATTACCGATTTGCAAACGCTTTAATTGATTTTAAATTTGTCTTTATACAGGACTGTGCGTTCACGAACCGGCTTGCAAAGAGAAGAAATTTCTTAATATTGAAATGACGCAATAAATGAATTTTTTTAAAAACTTATGCTTGTCGAGAAACCTCGGAAACCACACTTTACATTTGAGTTAGGAATTACGAAGTATCTAAAAAATGCAAATTTTTGACTTACATCAGAGTCTTGAGTGCATTAGTACGAGACTGATTTGAAGCATTTTATGAAATGTTTGTATGGTGGTTATTAGTACGATGTAAGCAAATGGCGAATATTTGCATTTTCAGTGTTTACAAAACCTTGCATTAACAGTTTCACAATTAATGTTAAGTTCTCTGTAAGGGTGACCCTCCCCCACCTGCTTTTCAGTTGTAACACAACCCCGACAAGCCAAGGGTAAAGCGCACTATCGAGCCAGTATGGAAATAGACTCGTATTGATAGAGACATCAAACCTTTCATTTCTTACTGAAACCAGTTAACACCCAACAATTAAGAAGCAAGTCAATGTGTATCAAAACAGTTAGACCAAGGTTAAAGAAAATTAATTTAAAACCAACATTTACTGGTGTAGTTTCTCGACTTCTCCTGCGACATAAAACTTGTCGCCTAGAGTTAGCAAGAGCTCATGTGAATTGAACTAAAGACCAGTGGTGACATATTCTCTTTACTAATTAAACGTTATGCAACTGTAAAACTTAGATGCAGCATGATGTAACTTAGTCTAAAATGCTTAGCTTCAAATATTAGTTTGAAGCACAGAGCCAGTAGAAGTTGATGCCAGATGTTTGATACATGCGCATTGCCACTTTTCAGGCGTGATGCCAAAATTTGAAACACGAGGCGCAATCCATATGACGTGACATCGAAATTGAAATATATTATTGTTTTAAAGGAAATGTTGGTGTAGGGCATGAGAAATTGTTACTAATGCACCGACAATATCTTCTCGTGGTCTTGCACTTCAAACAGGTTTATCTCATACCACTTGTAGCACGATTTAACGTTTTTCTGAAATGTAATTTTCAAAAGTATGAAATTTCTTTCTGTATAATATTATATTAAATGTGATTATAATTTGGAAAATGTAATTGGATTATATCTTACATGTAAAAGTTAACTTGACCGTTTACAGGGTGTTCTGCGACTTGACCGACAAACAATCATTAAGATCAAAAAATCTTATATAAACTATAGGTGAATTCCTCTTCGTTTTGCAGATATCAAAGGAAATTTTAAAAAAAATAGATAATTAAGAATTAGTGGTTTTAATTATTTGCTTAGTCAAATCTTAGCGTGTATCAGGTTTGCCATTACTATACACACGACATTTGAGGCAACCCCACAGAAAAAAATCTAGAGGCGATAAATCAGGTGACCAGCCGGTCAATGTATAGGACCACCTCGTCCTATCCACCTTTCTGAAAAATTTTCATTAAGAAACACCATCACTTGTCTCCCAAAATGTGGTAGTGCTCCATCTTGCTGAAATCACATGTCACGTCGAGCTTCCAGAGGAATATCTTCCATGTAATTCGGCAATTCTTCTTCCAAAAAGTAAAGGTAATTTTTTGCCCTAAGAAGTCCTTCAATAAAATGAGGTCCAATAAGATGGTTATTTAACAAGCCGCACTATACGTTGACGGAAAAGCGATGTTGATGGTTAACTACGATTGTGACGTGTGGGTTTTGCTCCGCCCAGATGTGGGAATTACGTGTTCTTAATACCATTTCATGTAAATTGAGCTTCATCCCCAAAAAGTATGTGTGAAATAACATCCAAGTTACTTTGTAGCCACTGACAATACCCTAGTAGATTTTTAAGTCCCCAGGAAGTAAATGCTGAACTTTTTGTAAATGATAGCGATAAAGCCCGTCGTGGTGTGGAATTCTTCACACAATGGTTTGAGAAATTCGCGTTGTTTGAGATATTCTACGAATATGCAACCGTATTTAAAACTACTTCAGCTTGCTGCTCATTCCCATTTCCATCTCTGTCTACACGACGACGTGAGAAAGGTCCTGTCTCTCCCAAGCAGCAAACAAAAACGTTATAAAATGTTGTATGGTGGGGAACAGTGCGATTTTGATATCGCTTGAGGTACTTTGCTGCTGCAGCACGTCCAGTTCCATTGCAAAAACCATAGATAAAAATCATTTATGCGGCATAATGGCTTAAATTAATAACACCGCACAATAATTATTCAGCATTAACTACGACAGTAAACACGTCAATAAACTGCCATTTGTCACAAACACGTCAATTCATCAAGGTTAACTCAATTTATCAAGACTTACTCATTAAAAGTTTTTGGTTGTTGTTTATTACCAACTTTTATTTTACAATTTGCTTCGATATCTGCAAAACGAAAAGAAATTTACCTATAGTTTATATGACATTTTTTGATGGTAATGACCCCTCGAATATATGGTATAAGTTTGTTGGTCAAGTCGCGAAACACCCTGTATATGAATCACAAGGAATGTAAAGTATCTTTTTTTACACTCGTGAGGTTTTCTACTTCGCACTTCCTACTTGTTCATATAGCTTCATTGTTATATAAATAACTAATAAAGTATTCGTCGGAAAAACGTGTTTTAAAATCAAAATTGTAGACATTTAGGGATTCTTACAAACATCAGGATTTATCTTTACAGAAACGGTGGTAGGTATTACATTTCAAAGAAAACACGAAATAACAGACAAAATATAACCCGAAAGTAGTAAAGAATTTTGGTTGAATTTACAAACGATTAATCTCACGTATAACCTTGCTGCTGAAATTAAAGAAGACTAAAACTTCCAATAACTATCTATACTGCGTATGTTTTGTTCGGTTAGGATCTCAGAATTATTTAAACTCTGTTAAACTGTTGTATTATTTTTTCAAGTACTTTCAAAAGCAGAATAATTTCTCTTAAATAAATTTGTCTTTTCTGTTCCTTTGATATATGCCACAAGCTGGTCATGTAAAGAAAGGTAAACAACAAGAACATTTTCTTTTTTTCTTTTGAAAAATGGTTGTCGGTTTGAATGTTACTTGAAAGCCAAGTAAATTACAAGTAAGAAATATCGTAGTACGGTAAAATATGTCTTTTACTAGCAATTATACCTAAATCTTTTAAATGTTAGTGCTGTTTTCAGAATGGTGAATTACAATATAATTTTCAGAACAATTTTTCAAGTATGAATGTTGTTCTAATAAACTGATACATATTCAAATGTTGATGTAATACGTAATTTAGATGAATTCCAAAATTTCATATACAAATGCTAAAAATGTAATGAAAATTTTCTCAAGTAGTCATAATATTTTTCTATTTTGGAGTTTTAAGAGCCTTATTAACGTCCTGCTTTAATTGTTTTTTTGTTCTAACGAGTTTTAAATTTGTGGGTTGGTACTACTGCATACAGAAGTTTTTACTGTTCTTCAAAATATTCTCCTTTAAAATTTTTACATTTTTGCATATGCTCTAACCAATCAGTAAAACAGTTTTTCCACTTAGAAAGAGGAAATGCTAAAATATGCTCTTTATATGCTTCAACAGCCTCTCCAGGCGTAGGAAAACGCTGACCACACATTTTGTTTTTGATTAGAGGAAATAAGAAAAAGTCATTTGGTGATAAATCAGGGGTATATGGACAATGAGACATTAATTAGACGTTTTGCTTATAACATCCTCCTTCAAATATTCTGTTAATCAATTATCGTAAAAAAACAGAATGACAAGTATTTTTCCAAACCTTTTGGTTACTTAAAAAATACAGTTCTCAGGTTTGCAAAATATTGTAAATTTGCTTATTTTAAAAGATAATTTAATGTTAACCTTAGAGCTTTTCTTGAGGTACATTCTATATTGAGGACTTGAATTACTCGAATACATTTACTCCTCGAATCTTCATCATTTGTAAAACTGAAAAAGCAAACTTTGGGCAATCTTTATTATTTCCGAGACAAAACGTCATGCAATAAGCAGTTAGGATATTCTAAAAATTGATTTTTAATGATATAAAAAACTGCATAATTTCAATTATAATTTGATATCTTGAATTACTGTTTTCTTAAGCGTTTCTTTTTACTAATTAACATATTAACAAGACGTACTTACATTATACAGTGTGTCCGAAAAGTATAGAATATTCTATATATCTCAGTAAATATGCATTTAGAAAAATGTTTCCTATAAAAGTTGTTTAGTGTTTAGTTTTACATTACAGGGCAATACCAAATAACTATTTTTTTAAAAAAACAAAAGCGCAACGAATAATGCTTCAATTTTGTTTAATGGGAAGGTATCCCTTTATTGTACTCATTTGATAGAGAATGTTTTTCTCTTTTCAATGATGTAAAATTTTGATTTAATTAATTAAACAAATAACTTTTTGCTTCAGTTCGGTTATTAATTGACATTTCTACGACGCATTCAATTGTTGCAACAAACAAGTGTATCACACCGACCATAATGTGACTAGATGATATTGAAAATTTAAAAGACCGCGTCTGGAAAAGTAACAGATAAATAAATAAACTTTTAAACAATATTCAAACAATTTTTTGCGTTTTAATCAAAATTTACTTATGCAAGTGTATCAAAGTTTTACATCATTGAAAAGAGAATAACATTCTCTATCAAATGAGTACAATAAATGAATACCTTCCCATTAAAAAAAATTGAAGCATTATTCGTTGCGCTTTTGTTTTTTTAGAAAATGGTTATTTGGTATTGCTCTGTAATGTAAAACTAAACACTAAACAACTTTTATAGGAAACATTTTTCCATAAAATGCATATTTACTGAGATGTATAGAATATTCCATACTTTTCGGACACACTATATAATCCAAAGAAAACAACTAATCTTTAACAAAAGATACGTTTAAAATCACTTCAGAATCATACATGTGCCATGAACAGACATTGATAAATCAAACCACTAGTGATAACGTCACATGTTCGTACAGAGGCTTTCCCCTTAAAATGTGTTGATTTGACTCACAGCTAATGGCTATTTTTACACTCTGATAATTGTTGCTTCCCCTAAATTTGATTCTCCTGTAAAATAGTAGCTATTCCATTTTTGTTAAATAATATGCTATTGTACGACGAGTGTCATACTCGTTTTTTGAAAAACTTACTGTTCCGCATCTCGTTTTCCAAACATGAATTCGTGTGATAACAAAGAATCTTACAAAACAAAGTTACTGTTTTTTTTATTTCACTGAATTCCATGAAAAATTTTACCTGAAGAAATACAACACCAATTTATACTTCTTTTATCTAAGGATGGTCTAAACAATTTCTTTCATTCGCTTATAACTTGAAACTTGTCTAAGAAACAGTTACCGGATTTTTCACTTCCACGGCAAACATAAATGCCCGTATTGCAATCGAATATTTTCTACCGGGTAGCCACAGTACGAGCGGCAAGCCCATCAACAACAGTGTTAAAATAGACAAAGTGCCAAGACCATGAGGTCACCTTGAACTCCTTAATTTAATTCAAGCCGACATTGCTTACAAAAGAAAGGCACACAATCGCAATCTTTCAGCTAAATTCAATCGTACCATCGACAACATTAAGTGTCAAAGTAGTCTGCCTTCTTTAGAGACATCATCCGATTTAGAAGATTTTCCATCTACTCCCTTTGGTAAGGAGGTTTTGAACCAAGCACAATATGTGATACGGGTCTTGAAGTTCTCGTTTACAACCCAGTCGAACCCGATGAAGTCACCAATAATTCCGCAACTTCAGAAAAGTATCCTCTCACCCCCAAGCCATCCTGCAAATATTTCTGAACAGCCCGATGATCTAGAGGTATCTTCAACATTTTCCGGTACACTTTCGGAAAGCTTGAACAAAGTCTTCTAGTGACAAAGACCTTATAAAGTTTATCTTAATATAATCCCAAGTTGCAGCAGAGTGCCTGTATCGAATAGTTCATGAACTAATATTTATTGCTATGCCTAGACTAAGGCCTAATATTAGACACAATTGTAATAAATGTTAATAATCAAATTATAAATATCGAGGACAGACGGCGATAGAAGCTTCTTTATATAAGATGTTGCAAAACCTATATTGTAACGAAGTTATTTTGACTTTTATAAATTAAAAGGCCGTTTATATATGAATTATAATTTACATGCAAATTTATTCTTGTTTATCCGTACATTGTATACACTGGCCTGCTTATCCGGTCACCCATGTGGTGCCTAATGATAGCGCCTGCCAATATGTGTTATGTTGCATTTAATATTTGTACATTAATGTTTAATTTGTAAACCGTTTGAATTTAATTTACCAAGTATGTATTAGAAACCGCTAATACTTTTATAATTTATTAATTTCAATGAGGCTAAAAACTTTGCAATTCCGGCCGAATAATAAATTATATTTTAAACGGTATCTGTTAGTCCCGAGATTAGAATTAATTATATGTAATTAAGTCTAATATTATTATTCGTTTTATGGGTGGGGCGAACCTCTAGTATATTCCCCCACTAGACCGTTTGCTCCCACGCAGAGCATTTCCGCTACAAGAGCTTGCTAGCGTGAGGGAACTGAACGGGTATAAATTGGGATGACCGACCATCGAAAGGCAGTTGTGGTTGCATTGAATCAGCTCTTCTGGTTCACTAGCGACTAACGACTCTATTCACTGCCTAGTGAATATCCTGGGGATATTGAATACCCAGACCCGTTATCTGGTGTCAGGGTGCTCTGTCCCATCCGCCTGCTCTCTACTTTTCATCCGTCCGACTGAAACACTTATAACCGACCCGACTGGGGTGTTAATAACAGTTTTGTGTTTAATTTTGTGGTTCAATCGCCTGCTTGTACATTTATGTACTTAATAAATATTGTTTATATTTATTGTGCCTTTTATTTGTTAGCACCGCAGACCTTTCTATTCCACCGTCGACCCTGGAGTCACCGGGTCTCCATCGTAGTTGCCCGGTGAGCCCTCGCCCGACCGCCTCAAGAGCGAGATGGGAGAGTAACCCCTTTACAAAATTTGGCGCCCGAGCACCCACCGAGCGAGCACCAGCAAGACAACGTGTCATATATTCTGGCGCTCGAGCAGAGACGTCACCTTCAGTGACGTCCGCCAACCGACAAAGCGTCACAATATCACAGAGATAAGCCTTGCCTAGCATCTACTGTGCTGGATGATCTCGAATCAGTATTCAAAATATTTCCGATTATTGATTCCATTTATCAGTCCTATTCTAACAGTTTTAGCACTTCAAGCAGGAGGCTTGATATTTGGGTTCACTTACTTTAAGGCCAACATTTCTAGATGAACTAAAACAGGTTGTTTCAGATACCAAATGGTCTGTTACAGGTCTGCACAGGCTAATATGTTATATTTGTCTCGATGAATCACTTACTCCAGCAAAGCAATATGAAGAAAACACTTACCCATTTATTAACCAATTAGAGCTCCAGAAGGATGGTGCATGGTCACATGTAACAGCAGAAATTATTGATTTTTACATGATAATTTCAACAATAGAATTATCAGTAGAAACTGTGTAATTAGCCAGCACGATCATGCGATTTGACACCCTTGGACTATTTTGCGTGGCCACAACTAAAGAATTTTAAAACACCTGTTGCCTGTACTAATGAATTGCGACAGCAAATTATTATCAAGTGTGATGAATTAAATAATAGTCCTCAAATTTTGAAAACTTTTATAAATAACCCCCAGCGAAGACAATGTGTTTAGTATTTTTATCAAATTTGATTTTGTTAAATTTAATTAAAATAAATCTAACTTGAATTATTTTTCTTGCAAATTTAGTTCGCATATAACCTTAAATAGGTTAATGTGGTATGTGCCTTGAGGCTAAAAGTGGTTTACAAATGGTATTCACATCCAGCAGTATTTATACACGGACCGAATCGAATAAGATTCACGTTTCCTTAACCACTAATAGATTAATTGTTTTACACATTTTGTTGCCGTCATTCATATACCTAAATCCTGGTTTATTTATGCTTGTTCTAAATTTTGAGGTAATGTTGAGTTTTCTTAGAAAGACCTAGAAAGAGCTGCAATAAAGAGGTAATAAAAAGATGCCTAGGTCATGAAGGATATTACAGAATTCGATAATTTGTAATTACAGTTCCATAAACTATGTAGGTTACAAATCATTTTTCAGATTGCAATTTGGTCACATTTTGTCAAACCTTTTGCAGGCTTTCAGCTGATGCAAAAGTAGAAATCATATTAAACAGTACGCTACCTTGAGACAATCTTGAGCCAGTAGTTGTTTTTAGAATTTGTTTCAGGTAATAAAGCTTTGCAGTAACCCATACATATGTGATAGGTTTCACCCTGTATATTGCTGAAAAATTATAAAATTTGACAAAGACAAATCTTTAAATTTGCCGTACTTCAAAATTAAAACTTTTTGCAATACTGTTAACCCGACAAAGTTAAATTAAGTATAAATTACTCCGATATTTTACAATTAGAGACATATTTTATTTCAATGTAACATAAGAATCAACCGCGCATTTAATACTACTATTAGCCTTTTAGTTTGCTTATTGGTACGTATTCAAGTTATAAATATATCTGTTGCTAGTTAATCCTTGTATTTTCTCCATGAGCAAATTTCTTTCATTTTAGGCAGGTTTTGAAATTACAATATTTTATAGAAATTCAGGTTTACACTCTTGGATATTTATATAAATGTATGGTTGGTTTCTTTTAATTTCTGTAAATGTATTTTTGTATCCTTTTTCTTAAAAAGATATTTTTTGAAAACTTTTCATTTTGAGTAATATCAATGTCATTATTAAAATCTTTTAAAGAAGAAACTTTTTCTATGCCGATAAAATATCCACCAGCTGACAGATTCAAGGGAGTTCTAAGAGGTTTACAAATACGCCGTTTAGATAAAAAAAACAGCATCATTGTCGAACTATAACAAAGCAGTAAGTGGATGCTAGTGCCAAGTACAGACCTTTCAACTAAAAACTTTTATCACAATTCTCCAACGATAGATGGCAAAGAAACATTCTGTTTTATCCCAAGATTTATTTAAAAGAAAAAGCTTCCAATTCAAAGGTTCTTTTTAATTACAAGAAGATTACTTATCAATACAGCATACGAAATGTTAACAAAATGCAATTCCAGAAAACAACGATACTATTAAAGGGAAAAATACAGAGTGTTCAAAACCACGAAATTTTGAAAATAAATAAAAATAAATGCAAATTTTGTAAAGAATAAATTTTTTACAAAATCTTTCAATTCACATAAGCAACTATTATTACGAAAAACAGAAGTTGCCTTCCGATACACCAAACAGTCTATTCTATGGTTCAACTAAAGTAAAATTACTGGGAACTAAATAAAGAGCTGCACATGAAGCTTTAATTCTACGTATATTCGGTCTTCTAACTTTTGAACATGCTAAAGTGACAATTTCTATTTGCCTATAATATTAAAACACAACATTAGTTAAATGATCTTGATTGGGAAAAAAATTTAAAAATTACTAAGAGGAAAAAGGAATGAAACTCGAAAAAATTTAGTCAGAAGGATTGTGGGACTGAACAGTGGACAGTAGAAGGCCTTTCCAAATTAGAATGAAAAGAGACCACAAACTCAACGGGTAACGTCTGTAATATATAAGCTGTAGTAGATCCTAAGACGAATCCCAGTCAGACACTGTACTGAGAAAAAGGGTTTTGCGTCCTTGTTGGTATTTTGTAGGTATGGTTCATTACCATTTTTGCTAAATCCCCATTTTTATTTCAAACGAAACCTTTAGTTCTCAAAGTAGGAATACAGTTACTATTTCTTTTACTATCTTGCTATCAAATTCACCCAAATTTGACAAAATTTCAATCCATATCGATTTTGTCTTAATAAATCCGTCCTGTAAGTTTGTCAGTATTGTTTTAAAGTACCACCAATTTACCATTCTTGGTAGCCTGCAAAATGTCTTACCTACCACACATTAAAACTTTAAACAACTTTATAGTTACTCTTGAACACAATTCATTATACATTTTTTTACTATATCGTCGGGTAAATGTATGGCAGAAAACAAATTCCTTGAAAGCAATTTTTTTAAGATCAGCTTTTTTTTATCTAAGAAAAGTTTGTTATGTTACTAACTTTATAATATTTTCCTGTCACAACAAAAAATAATGATAAAATTATACAAACCTATGGGCCAAAGAAACTAAATTTCAGTAAAAAGAAGTAGAATGTATATTGAACTACGCAATACCAAAAATAGCTTTTTTTGTTAACCAGAATGTTTTTTAAAGCGCTTTAGTATAATATAATACTGTAAAAAAGTTTTGTTTGTGATTGTATAAAAGGAAAATTCCTTTTTCCATGTTGAATTATCAATTTAAAAATTCCAAACCGTTAAATTTAGTAAAAGACTAAGCGAAAGTTACAATTCTTTTTTTTAGCAATAACAAAAAGACATATTAAACCAGACGGATTCGTTTACATTCTAACGTAATATCTCGTTAAAGAAAGTATACAGTCGTCATTTTAAATTACTTTTTTCAGAAAAATAATCGCGATTATTCCTGTTCAGTAGCTTGTAAAATGTTTTCAAGATCTATTTATTTATTCGAAAGGAATTCCTATTTGTTTTCTCTAAAAGAGATGAAACAAAGTTTAAAAATTTAAGAAGATAGTATCTATTCCTGTTTCTCTACACATTTTCTTTTCTTTCGGTTATGCGCCACTAACTCATTTATAGTACGTAAACAATTTGTGATAAGTGCGAACAGTAGCAAATTCAGCCAGTTCTTTCAACTCTTGCAATTTTCTTGTTACCAGGGAACATTAGATATTCGAAGTGATAAAAGACATAGAATATCTCTCAATAATAAATCAATGTTTTCTAATGTTTTAATTCGGCAGCTAAAAAAGACGTACTTAAAGTTATTAACATTTTATAATCAAAAACCATCTCGACTATAACATCAGCAATCAGTGCTAAACTCGATGTCTAGCACATCATTGTATCACCGTTGGCTAACATTATAAACATTTTGTTTAGTAATTACTTGCATGTCCTCAGAAAACATAAAAATAGCGAAGATTATACTGTGTATAAAAAGGGAAATACTACAAATTCTACAAATTATCAGCCCATTTCTAATTTGTTTTCGATATCATAAATTATAGAACTTATCACATACGATCAAATTAAATATGTTTGAGCAAAACTAACAGTCAGATTCTATTTTGAACTATATGAAAGATAGTAAATTAATGGTTCTGCTTTTCTAAAATCTTACAAAACGTTTTAACCTTGTATCACATAAACTCTTCGTACAGAAAATAATAGGACACGTCTTTAAGAGTTGTACCTTCAAACTAATCGAAACTAGGGCCTCTACTTTTTATATCATTTATTCATTAACGATTTCTCTAGTTGCTTAAACTGCTATAAAGGATTGTATAGTAAAGACATTATGTCATAACTGTAGTTAACAAAACAACCGACTATCGTGCAAGATAGATAAGATAGTTTATTACAAACAGGCTATTATTGAATGACACAAAGACTTACATAGTAAGTACTATTCACAACGCTAAAGACCGAGTAAACGCAAGTCGCGACTTTTCTACGAGTTTAAGTAAACAATTACTTAACCTGGAAAGATTATTGCGACTACTATTGACGGTCAGAAAGGTTAAATACGCAATCTGGCTCGAATTAAACGCATTCTAGGATGGATAAAGCAATTACGTTTAAATAAAAGCAATACATAACGATCATATATCATCTCAGAACAAAACTGTTTGATTCAATGCTGAGAGTCCAGAATTTATCCTAGAAACTAAGAAGATTTTAGATAATTAAGAAATTATGAAAATCAAATGCTAAAGGTTTATAGCTTATTTCTGAATTTAACCAAAGTGAACTATCTAGTACATGGAATAATCTAAAGGGACAAAAGGAGAAGAGTTGAGTCTATTTATTCTGAACATTTTTCTAAAGGAAGATGTGCAAAAGGAAAAAATGTCTTAAAATCCATTAAGAAATGGTTTAACCTTGATATTAATTGATTAAAAAGTAGATAAATTATTAGGAATAGTTCACAGTACAGATGATTTGAGCATAGAAAAGAAGCATGAAAAAAGAAGGGAGAGTAATATGTACACCTCATCTCTTAGGGTTAATCTTGCAATTGGTGTAACAAAGAAGGATCACGATCAATTGATAGATCATTAGATAATTGAAGAGTAGAATTGAATAAGGGGGTAAGTGCCAAAAAGTAAAATTTTCAGTAGTAGCAATAAACTGTTTTATTTTGTTAAACGTGTTAACCTGTATGAATACATATGAAAAAATGAATCTTACAAGCATAAGAAACTTATATTATACTGGAAAATCAAATGTACAAATTTTTAATGTTTTTATAAAAAAAAAGAAAAAGAAACACTGCGAAATGGGGTAAATGCCATTTGTATTTTCTGCGGTGCTTTGTGCCACTTACTAATATGTCATTTCTTGGTAAAATTGTTTGTGCTCTGGCAATTTCAAAAATGGTGTCATAGCTCTTAAATTTTTCTTCTTTTCTTCACTTAGGTTAGGTTTGTGTTTTTGCAAACGCAACTGGATAGTTTTAAGATCGGTTTTATTAACATTTTTTTTTAACATTTCTTTTGTTCCATGCCTCTATTTCAGTAATATTGTTTTTTGTGTATACGTAGCCAGGTTGATCTTGGGTCACTTTTATCATGGAAAGTTTAGATATGCAAAACTTAGAAGTAGATATTAAAGAATCTACTGCTTCTTGCAAGTTAAAAAAGTTGTTGCGATTCATTGTAATTTTTATTCCTTTAGTATGTCTTTTATGTCCTCAGGCACAAAACGTTTCTTCACTCTCTTTCTTTCCTCAATCTAAGCAAAACGTCTGTCGTTTGGGAGGAAGCTATGACCACTGACAAGAAATCTCACAGTAATTTCTGTGAATAATCCAATAGATGTTAGAAACATGATAAGAAAAATTGCGACTCTATTCTTGTTTTGATCGGTTATCGCACCAATAATAAGTTTAGGCTTCTCTGCGATACCAGAATTCAAGACTTTCAATAAACAAGAGATAATTTCATTGGATCCTCTAGACCCTTCATTATTGCCCGAAATATGCACATTGAAGTTATATACTGATAGCTGTCTCATGTAAGACATATCGGAATGTGTTAAGGTAGGCATTAATAACACTTGATCCATGATTATAGTGAAAGTATTACTGCCAGGAAGTTACGATGCAGCAAAATTTTCTGTCACATTAGTCTGAGCAGCTGTTGCTTTGCGATAATGCGATTTTAAAGATGCCCTTGCAAATGCAGATGTAGGGGCGTTGGCTTTTTCTTCGCATGCGTACCTATCACAAGTTACAAGTATCTGTTCTTGGTCTTCGAAAACTTAAATTTGGAAATTTCTTTTTAAAAACCTGAGCGAAGTACTTGTATAGCACTGTATTATCGGAAGACTTGTTCAGATGTGCACATTGTATGAGGTAATTGTACGCACAAATGAATTTTTGGTACTTGGCCTCTTTTAGGTGACATAAAGCATGGCACTTAGAACCGTTTTATGTAAAAATATCAATTTTTGATTTTTTGGCACTTACCTCCTTATTCAATTTTACTCTTCAATTTAACAATACGCTCTACATAATTGAGGAATTAATTTATCCTATAAAGTTTGTACTTCATATTAAACATATTGGCCCGTATTCATCGCTCTTTTTACATTAGTCTCTAAAATCATTTTTAACAAAAATAGTTAGTTTAGAAATTGCTTTTAACATATTTGGTATTACTGCTGCTTTTAAAGTCAGTCTTTATTTAAATACACATTAGGTTAGAATATCAAATACGGTATGAAAATGAGATTCATAAACAAAAATTAGGATTCAATAAACAAAAACATTTACTTGAGATGGGAATTTAAAACTAACACTAGAAAAAGAAAAAAAATATGTGGATTATTTAAATCAAAACTTTATGTAAAGTGTCTATTAATAAAGATTTTTTTTAAAAAGTTTCCAACTTTATTTCTTAGATGGTAGTCATTTTTATTATTGTCGTCGTTAATATCCTCTAAATCAAATATCTCATCTACAGTCGGACAAATAAAAACTTACATTAATTATTGTTTGCTTTTATTTATTTACTGATTTTACCTACCATTTCTTTTTCTTCTCTTTTTAATATTGTATAAAACTGTCATAGCCAACTATAGCTGCTTTTGCTGTGAACAGAGAACTGCAAAAATCATTCTGCAAAGATTTAAACAGTGCCCAGCACTGTCCAAAAGTCTATTCAATTCAGTTACTTGTTGAGCAATAAGCTCTTTTATACTGCATCTC
>VTPC01001001.1:0-35135 GCA_011009095.1 Ignelater luminosus
ATTAGGCTTAAGAAAGTTGTAAACTATGATGTCAGAAATGTCATTAACGAGGTATGATCATCATTCTTAGAATGAATAAAGTTATACTGCCTCGAGTCTTCTACTTTTGTTTATTTATGTTTCCAGATCTGAATGTTGATGGTGTTTAAGATTTGGTTCCTGTTTGAAGACTACTACTTATTCTCAGCCTCGATAATGTAGATAAATTTTGCAAAGTAATGACCATTAGAATAAAATAAAATAATTTTTCTTCGCGTTTGGTATTCTTAACAATCAACTTCAATGCAGAACTTTATTATGTGTTGCACATTCTACAATCTGTTGCAATTCTTTATCTTTAAGAGCTGGAAAATCCAATTTTCCAACAAGATAATTTGACATTGCAAAGGTTAGACAGGGGTATTTGCAAGAATCTCCTGTTAATGTACTTCCATGGTCAAGTAGATCACTAGACGTTTCGGGCATAGAACACGTATGGAATATAATAGGTCGTACGATCAACAATCTACGTCACTCTGCGGAAATTCGCAATCAAAATGTTGGCACTGTTAGTTGTTTCTTTGTTTTGATTTTGTTTTTGACAAAAATCTAATCATCCGCTGCTTTCAATAATATATAGTCCTTAAACTCTAAAACAAACCAAATAGACTTTACAGGATGTTCCTTTTTATCGTGGAAAGCAGTAATGTCAAACTTTGACCCAATCTTAATTTAAGCAAATCATATTTATTACAGATACTGACTTTAAAAAATTAATTTGTGACTCCGAACATAGAATGGTCCTACAAGTATTCCATTTGCAACTACCTTTTGCTTTAGTTAGTGTCGTAGATAACACACATAACTTGAAAATGTTTTAAATAATGTTTAAGTGTTACTAATTTATGAATTTAGGGAAACACTTACTCATACTTGTTTGTCAGAACCATTTTTGGTCAGGACGACTGGCTGTTACGTGCCAAAATGAACTTTAAGACACGGGCTTATTATTAGCGACTAAAAGGCACGAAGAAGTGAGTTCGCTGATACCCAGACTAGTAAACAGTCGAAGACGGTTAGGTTCGAAATGCTTACTTACCACTAAAATAACTCAAGATCGGTATTAATTGAAGGCGCCACTATGAATTTAGCCAGATAACAAGATTCAAGAGAACCATAGTCCCTCTTCAGTTGGCAACAGCTTGACAAATGCTTACTAAAGCTTTCTGAAACAAAGACTTACTTAAGGCGTTAAAACGCCCTATACAAGAGTATTTCCAATTCACCCTGTATATATGTGTCTTTAGCTAAATTTGGAATAATTAAATCAAATCATCGAATTTTTTTCTTTGGATCATTCAGTATATTAAGGTCTTTTGAATCACCCGGTATATTCTTTAATAGTTAAATTTTAGTATAACTGAATCAAATTAATAAAGTGCTTGGGTGACTTCAATATTTCCACTTAAACCAGTGCATACAACTACAATAAAAGGACTCTGTTTTTAAACAACAAATCTATTATGAAATAAAAAAAATAAATAAACTTTACATACGAAACAAAAAAAAAAGAAATAAAGCAAATAAACAGGTTATTACACAAAATATATAAAATTTTATAAAATAAAGGTCAATGGTCGTATTAAATTTAACTGTGCAGAATTCTGGACAGTGACACTTGAGGGGAATTCCCTAAACGCCAACCAAGTACGTGGACCTCGTCGAACGTCTTATTAATAGCTTACGACTACTTCCGTACAATGTGTTTTAAAAGGTGGCTTTTTTTCAAAATCCAGCTTTAGACTGATAAGCTTAAAATACACTTCAAGAAAATGATAAACTTAATAGGCCACCAACACTAAATTTTCATGGAAAACGCATCACAAAATTCCTCCCCTAAGATTCTTCGACTCTTTTGCACAATGCCTAGGACCTAACTGCCTCTAATGGCATCGGGACACGCCCTTATCTGTACGCCGCGCGCAAAAACGACTTATCCAGTACCTAAATTATGCAGCTTGCTGCCCCGCTGAAACAACTACTCTCCACGATCCTATTCCTTAATAGAGGTCACCACACAACCCAATTTGAAATAATTATCGCGGGAACGTAAATTTGACGTTGTAAGTATAAAGTACTTAACATGGCTTAGAGGAATTCGTTTGTCTTCTAAGGAGTCGAAATGCAGTTTTACATTATTATGTGCTTTGCTGCATTTTTATAGATTTTGTAAACTTTGTAAACTGTTCTTAAGGGAACTAAAACCAGATGTTACAGTGTGATCACTTTATTGTCCGAGTATTTAAATTAAGAAAAATTAAAAATTATTTTTGGTCCATTTTTCAACTCTAGATAATGCCGCAAAAGCGTGGAAGTTCTTGGCGGTCTTACATTAACGTAGGTAAGTTATTAACCAGTTCAATTAACCGTTGCATTTGTGTAGACGAAGCGGGCGTTGCTTAAGTCCAAGTTAACAAGAGCAGGTAAGCTTTCGAAACCAGTTTATGAAAGCATGTTAGACAATGACGTGATTTAAAGTTTGCACATTACAGCCAAAAATCGATGTAAAAGAAACGTAGAAAAAGAAGAATTTGAAAATAATGATTTTAAAAAAACTCCATGGAAGGTCAGCGGCAGGTCCGGTTGCTAGCAATAACTGTAGAAATAATAGCAATTCTGGCTCAAACATAAAACTGCCGCCCACATAGTTATTTACATTTTATGGTCAGTATTGTGTGTGGCTAAAATCTAAAACATTCGTTTATTTTTTTAAAAGTTCATTGGTTGTTTGAACCATAAAGTCAAAATCCAAGCAAATTTGATAATGCTATACAGGGTGTCCCCATATCGACTTAACAATAGGTGTGAAAGACAAAAAATTTTCGAATCGAAATTTGGGCCTGCGGGGATCAGACCTGCTTGATTAGAAACAAACTTGCGCCATATTTTTATTTTTGAAAAATTAAGCAGGCTTTGAAAGGCATCAAAAAGTTATTTTCGGTGTAAGTAAAGTACCTTTTTCGTGAGACATATCGAAACATTTTATAAGCAAAATTTGTTTAGAATGCAAATTTATGCCCACATGCTAGATTTGAAAACAATCGGCACAATTTGATTTTTTACTTGATTTTTAAAGTTGGCAAAACAGTGAATTTAAAAAAAATAAATTTTATTAGTACTATTAATTACAGATTATAGGAGGGTTTACTCTATATAACTGCCACCTGTCTGAACAAATTTTTCAAGACGAACTTTAAAGGCATGGCAGTTACACAGAGTAAAGCTTCCTGGAATATAAAAAACTCAAATTGTGCCGATTGTTTTCAGATTTGGTATGTGGGCATAAATTTGCATTCTGAACAACTATTGCTCATAAAATTTTTCGATATGTCTTACGGAAAAGGTACTTTTCCTACACCGAAATTAAGTTTTTGATACCTATCAAAGCCTACTTGATTTTTCAAAAATAAAAATATGGCCCAAGTTAGTGTCTAATCAAGCAGGGCTGATCCCCGCAGGCTCAAATCTCAACTCGAAAATTTTTTGTCTTTCACAGCTATTGTTAAGTCGATCTGGGGACACCGTGTATAGTATTAGAAATACTTGTATTTCAGATTGTAGTCATGACCAGCACTATGAAGGAAAGCGTTGATGATACACTCAACGGATTGGCATTTGGACGTTGTGTAAATACCACGCAGGATTAATTTGTCACTAAAAATACGAATGTATCGACGATAAACGTTTTCAGTGCGAGATATGTTAGAATACATTTACAAGAAGAGTGTTCATTCAGCCTGAAATATGCAAAATGTCTACGAATAAAAAATATTACCGTATGTAATTCGTTGTGATTATGACATTTGAGCATGCTATATAGGAAGATTATACAGGATTGTACGCCTAAGCTAATAATAATTAGTAGCGATCTTGGGTTGTTATTAATAATTAGAATTTTCTTTAGAATAACTCAATGTTGAGTTAAAGGATGATCTTTTTAAATTTTCAAGAAAAATGTTTATATCACAGTTAGTCACAAAAACTTCTTTGTGCGAATAACACTAAACAATATTTTTTTAGGGAGCAGATATCCATGCAACCTTTGTGGGAAATCATATCGGCATGTGCAGTCGCTCTATAATCATTCCAGATTTGAATGTGGCAAGGATCCACAATACGCTTGTCCTGGCTGTCCCTACAAAGCAAAACGCAAAAGTACCTTAAGAGATCACGTGAAGCGTATACATCCGTTATTAGAAGTAATATAAATTAGCAAGTTAATGGATTTGTATGTACTTAACTTAATGGTTATTTGGGTGTGTTGTTAAAACTAATTTTTAGCAAGTGTCTTCTTTCTTTTTTAAGTTTAGTTTATAAGAACAAAGTTGTTAAGTTTACAGAGTTTGCAACACTTCGGGTTAATTACTTTTGTGATTGTAGAGTATTAGTGTGAATGCGGGGAATTGCATCACCCGATTGAAGATGTATGTTAAAAGTGTTGATAACTTTCTCAGTTTTCTAAGTATTCATTGATTTATTTTTGTAAATTTGGTGCTGTGCAAGTAAAGATGGTAAACAAAGATCTTTTATTATTATTCCATTCTTCTAAACTTATACAGGACTTCCTTTACTTAGTGTGTTACTAGTTATTTGTAAATACGTACATCGAGTTATTATGAAGAAGACATCATTCTCGTTCGAACAAAGCAACCTTGCTAGGAATTTCATTAATGTACCTAATTTTCGGAATTAGTTAAGGAATGAATTAAGGTAGCATTAATTTATTTATTTTGTGTTGTTATGATTAGTCTTATTTGAAGAATGATGCTCTTAGTAAGTTAAAAACACCCCATATAAGGATTATCAAGCAAAAATCTTTCTATGTGCTACTCGTTTCTATTTATAGATTATAGTCTAATGTTCTATTTTGATGCGCCTGTTGTATTTAATAGCTTTATTATAAGAAGGCTATGCATTTCAGACCCACTTGCTGCTGAAGCTTTCCCAGTGAAAACAGAACAAGAAGGACACGACGCAAATACTGTTTGGTTGATCGATCCAAACTCTTTTAACGCCGTACAAGAAGAGACAAATTGCACAAATGAAGTTCCACAATTTTGTGGTACTGTAGCAAGAGAACGAAAACCCTTCTCTTGCTCCCAGTGTGGAAGAAGTTATGGCAAAAAGAATACTTTACAAAGACACTTAACATACGAGTGTGGAAAAGAACCTCAATTTCCATGTCCGTTTTGTCCGCAAAAATGTAAACGAAAATCGGACCGAATGATACACATTAAGAGACTACATAAGGATAAAGTTGGTTTAGTGACAGATAGATAGAAACGTTTTTAAAATACTTTTATTGTGTTTACTTTAACATAATATCAAAATGGATAAGCACATTATGTATAAATACGCATTGGAATACGTATCTGTTATTTGGAATCCATATTAGAATTTTTTTAAAGGAAAAGTTATTATTGTTTTCCAAGTATACCCATGGATTCCATTTTATGAAAAGTATACCTTGGAGCAAAACGCGAAAGTTCTTTGTATCTTAATGAAATGTAACCTGTTGATTACTAATAAATAAAGAAACACAGTTATCTAGGAAAAGATATGTACAACTATTTCTGTACCTTTAAAAGCTAGCTTCCTAGACTCGCACGATGGTTTTAAGTAAACAAAAACAATACAGTACTAACACTACGTAAGTTCTTATGTAGTATCGATTACAAATAATTTTATTTTAGGTAAGAGTGACGGTCCTTTCGTCTGCTCACGTTGTGGAAATGTATACCGAGTGTCAGGATCATTGAGAAGACACATGAAATACGATTGCGGACGCGTCGAGAGACCGATAATAACTGGTTACAGCGTTTCACCGGATGGATACGTATGTCAGACTTGCAAAAGGAGTTACAAAGGATTTCCGTCTCTAAAACGTCATTTGAAATACGAGTGTGGCAAGTTTCCCAATATTCAATGTCCTGTTAGTGGATGCCAATATAAAGCTAAAATAAATTCGCGTATGCTGCAACACGTAAGGATGGTACACAAACTAGAGTGCTGAAGAAAACATCGGAATGTAACTATGGAGTTTTGTACAAAGCAATCAAAAAGATACCTTATTGCGGTCGTCTTTGGAACAGGAAGCATAGAGCGTAAATTAGAATTAATGTGCACTTGTTAATTGTTAAGATCTTGTAAAGTATTTTATTGATTTTGTTAACAATTGCCTTCTTGGCTTAAAGTTTTGTGTAATTCAAAAGAAAATTATTTATTAGAAGCATATTTCGTATTGGTCAAATGCAAGATGGTGAGTGTTTAAAGTATCCTCATAAAATAATCATAAAATTTACTAAGCTATATTCTTAGCTATAGTAGCTCTATCTCGTGGGCCTATGGAAATTCTTTTTTTTATTATACCTTAAGCGTTTTTTTTTGTATAATTTGGCTTCTGATGATTTCTACAACAGATGATTACGTTTTTCTAATACAACATAGTATATGAGGGTTAAGTTCAGAATAAGTAGTAGTAGTAGTAGTACGTAATTACGCGTCACGTACACGATAAATTTAAGATTGTTATGTAGTTTTGATAATAATGCATTTTGTTTGTCTTCCAACCTAATTTTTATCAAATTCTTCATTGCTGATATGTATACCAGTTATTCAGTTATAATTACTAAGCAAGTTATTTAGAATAATTAGCCATTGTAAAATTTATCTATGGGGTTAATTAAGTAAGTGTTATAACAAATAGTGGATAGGAATCTTATTTTGTTGGATTGAAAATAAACGAAAAGGGAATTTCGAATGCATTTTTGTTTAAGTAAGGTACAGTGTAAAGGTTAACAGTATAATTGTGCAATAAGAATAAATGTTAGTAGCGGATCCCAATCTGAACGCCATCTGTGCTACCCAATTCGATGTGTACATTTGCATCGCTATAGATCTGCCTTATATACACTAAGAAAAGATCCGAACTTGAATTTTCAGATGGGAATATATTAAGTTTTATTTTTATATATGAAGTGGCCCCTGAAATTAAAATTCAAGACTTAGTATTTATTGACAAACTGTGAAAATAAATGAACTTTGCTGTACAGACTTTTTTGTACAAATCAAAAAGATCTCTGTATACGCACTTGAAATATCACTGTGAAGTTATACCGGATTCAGTAAGTCCGTTTTCTCCATGCCAATGCAAATCTGCCAGAAGAACAAATTTATAAAGGCTTGTTGGCTTTGTACACGACATCAAATCTTTTTCCTATAGAACTTACTACCAGTGGCAGATATGTAAATAGCAAATATGAATCTTGTATTAAATAGAATTAGGTGAATAATCCTTGTACGTTAACAAAACAATTAGACTTTGCATGGGGATCGAACCCAAATTATTAATACTCCGGATCAGTGCTCTACCAATCGACCAGTTTATATTGTTTATTAAAAAATTAATTGCTGTACTATGCAGTGGTGCTTGGTTCGAATTACAACTTACATAAAAAATATAGGATTTGCTACTAACATTTTGCACTTACTGAATTTACTTTGTTTGACACAAGAATATTTGTTTTAGATCGTTCTGACGGAGCCGAGGTATTTTCGTGTCCAAAATGTTTCAAAGCTTATCAAAATCGCTGCTCCGTAACTCGTCACTTAAGATATGAGTGTGGAATGGGCAAATATTTCAAATGTTTTTATTGCAATTACAACGTAAAACAGAAATACAACTTAATTTTGCATGTTGGACGTGTTCATCCTGAAAAACGGAGCGAATTTATATCGTTATACAAGAATCTCAAACCACAAATACTTCCTAATAGTAAAAGATGATTGACCATTTTATTATTTAGCTTTTCTTTATGTAGTTTCTAGGTTTTGTATATTATAATTTGTTATACATTATACCATAATGCCTTCTTTCATAAAAACGTTTTAAATTTGTATATTCTGTAGAAAACTACAAATAAAACTAATCATTTGACGTTTTTCTGTATATTAACCTGAGTGACCTAAAACAGTGAATGATAACCAACCAAAAAAGCCTGTCGATTTTTATATCAATCTTGTCTGTACATGAAACTTTTATTCTTCCTACAACGTTCAGGTAACTCTTAAACAGTTCTTAACTGTGCTGAAAAAAAAATATAAAGACAAAATAAAACCTGTACTTCAAGTCAACATGCATTCTTCGATGGAGCAACAAACTCTTCAACAAAAATTCAAAACCATTTAGCCAAGAGAATTTAAAGAAAGTTTATTGTGCTATTCAATTTTAGCAAACGGTAACGTAAACAAGCTTTACTGTACAAATTTTAAAATTGTTCGGTATCTCCCCTTTCAAAACTATTTCATCATTAAGAAGGACTGAAGATGATTGTCCATCCGAACTGTCACGTGGATTTCTAAAAGGTTCACAAATTCGAGTATCTTTAAAAAACGCATCCCTGAGTCCTCCTTCCCGAAACAAACAAAATTAATTGTTTGTTCATAATTTATAGTCGAAACTCTTGTTTCACAACCGAACCGAAAATCTTGGTTGTACGGCGTCCGGCAGTCTTCACACGCATCGCTTTTCAGAGAATGCATTGAAAGAGCTGTTACGGGAAAAAACTGGGATTAGTGGCCCATCGGTAGTATATCCATATATAAAATATATGCCACCTGTAATGCTAGCATTTTTACAATCGAAGACGGTTCGTGAGCTAAGAAAGCTTAGAGCAAGCGATAAACGATAATAATAGGAGTTTCGATATTGAGAGGGCGCCAGCTGTAGTTTCGAATAGAAAAAACTACAGCTGATCTTCGTATCTATCTCAGTAGGCGAGATGTTAGCCAGGGTCGAACCACAGGTTCGAATGATACACAAATAAATGAAATGGAGATTGTACTGCACTCTATGTCGATACTTACTTTTACAATGTGAACTTAAGATAATGAATCCGTATGAGAATGTCGACGCCACTGTATTCCGGGACAGCTGATTCCTATAATGCTTAATAAGTAACATCAACTTGATAAATATTGTTCATAAAAAGCACAAACAAATAAAAGATATTAAAGGTTCGGAACAAGTTAGTTAGGTTACAATTCAGCAAACAACATATTTCTAGTAATTCAACAATATTAGCTTTTCACCACTATGAAACGGTTCGTCGGGTTTTTCACTAGTATGAAACGATGTTTTGAGGCTCTTCACCAATGTGAAGCGATGATTAAGTAATCTTTATAGTGGATTACTTTTCTCCAAGCGGTTAGTGACGTGATGACAATATGCAGATATATTATTTTGCAAATAATTGCGAATGCATTTTGACAAATTGTATAAGTCACCGACGCTTCTTCATAAAGATTAAAAAAAAAAGATAAAGTTTATCTACCATAACGGGCACTAATGCAATACAGAAAGAACCCAGTTGTTGGCACAGAATACACTGAACTCGCGGCACTGGTTTACACAAGATTTAATTTACAGTTACTACATAAATTTTTATAAAATGGACGTCTTCCTCGTATGTTAGGTAACAAGATATTTTCATTGACTTTCAAAATATCTATGCAGAGCGAGGCAGTACGAATCTCGTAGAAAGTTTGATAAAAAATATTAAGATATTGTAAGATAAATAACGGTGCGGTAGTTTTGAGAGTTCATTGTGAAATTATTTGGAAATTTTCGCTTGCTGGCAATGATTTTCGAGATACGGTATGATAAAGACGCATCCGGAATATCCCGAAGAAAAGTCTATCAATTGGTTAACGAAGACAGAATTCATTCGCGCTATTTTCACTTTGGTATAACTTCACCTTAGTAGAAAATTGGTTCAACCTTGACTATTTCTCGGTGGTTCGCGAAAATACTTCTGTGTTCTAGAATTTCACAAGAGAAGACACGAAAGACGCGTGCTTCTGCTTCGATGGCGGTAGATGAACTCTCTTGAGTGCTGAAGCGAAAAAGGTAACTTCCAACTCCCCAAGAGGGTGGAACTAACTGATAATTGGTTGATCAATATATCGGGTGAAGGGACAACCAATAAAATAATCCAAGATGGGTGTGATTTAGCGAGAAATTTGGACGTTGCACTCGGCAATTATAGGAAATATAAATCTATGCTTGACAAGGTGAAAGATTTATAGTTTTAAGGGCAATAAAACCAAAAGATAAGAGTATAAAATTCTCTGAATCGCAAAAATGAAGTCTGAAAAATATAAGTTCAGGGGTAATTTCATTCTATATCAAGCCCTGATACATCTCTAGTTTAATATGAAGAAAACATTTTTATAAAAGAATTTTAGAGAAATTTAACGTTTCCAAGCCATAAATTTAGACAAAGTCAAGGGGCATTAAAGCAGGGGGTTTTAATGTTATAAAAATACGTTAAACTTAATTTCTAAAAAGCAATAACATATTTAAAGAAAAGATTGAAAATGATAAAACTTATTTACAAGCATAAGTAACTGATTAAGGAAAAGTTCGCTAATTTTTGAATTTTCCTAACAGAGCTTTCTTCATTGGTTTCGCAGAATCGTATAGCATTAATCATTTCAGTATATATCACATAATGAAGTGATAAACATTTTTAAAAAGGCAAGCGGGCGTAATTGTATGGTACGTTAGTTTTGTTGTGTCGTTTTAGCGAAGCAGTTTGATTAATGTGTAATTCGATATGGTATGAATAAATTAAGTTGAGACAGTTAGGTAAGCAATACGCATTACATGCTGAATTATTCTATAAGCATCTTGGTTATCTGGAAATTTATAATTAGAGATGAAGGGTGTTGTTAGGTATTTTTACTAGTGATTCAAATCGAGTCAAGTAAGAAAATTTAAGGTTAATAGCGTAATAATAACAAACAATTAAACAGAAAAAGATGACAAACTTATAACTTGTAAACTGAAACTAAATACGGTCTTCGGCACAATTCGTCAGTCATAATTAGAAACCTGACAGTATAAAATAATTTAAAATTTCATAATTAGTTATTTTTAATTACAAACACGCCTCTAAAACGCATGTATGTGAAAAATGGTTTGCCTGTCTAGTTTTAATTTATTCACACTGGATACAGGAATAATACTGAGATGTTCCTGGAAAGATATATGCAGGAATAAGAGGTTAAGAGAACAGCTAGATCCATCGACAGCTGGAGCACAATCTGGTTTGGAGTCAAAGAGGAGTGCAAGGCTTGATATTCGCTAGAAGAGGAAATGGTAATGAAAGGAAATGTGTTACATGTGTGTTATACAGGGTGTATCATGACCTACTTACAAATATCGGTCTAATTTCTCATGGTTTATATGTGAAAATAGAGATGCCTTATAAAAATAAAGCACGAGAAAACTGTAAAGTTCCGAACAAAAAAAGATTTTATTTTCAAAACAAGGTGACCGGGCATTTTGTAATGACATCAGTCTTTACTAGAGGCAATGAGCCAGTATCATAATCCAATAGAGTGAAGACTGTTTATAGATTCCTTGTTCTCCTTCATAATGGAAACGAAAATCCTTCTATTCCCACTGCTCATGGTGTCTACATGAAGGAGCCTTACGAAAGCATGAAGCTACTACTGAATAAAACAGTACCAGAGATTATAATGGCAAATTTGTGCGGATTTAAAAGTTGTAGCCCTAGTACTGGGTTTGCAGTTGAGTTACTGAAATTTTGCTGTTTTCTATGTGGATGGGGTAGAAGGGACAGGAAAAATCACTGTATCAAGAAGCAATGGCCAGAAAAAACCAACCTTGCTATTTCAATAAAGAATGTCATTTGTAAGCATCTCGTTAACTTAGCAAAAATTCTGCTGCCACTTCTCCACATCAAGTTGGGATTGATGAAAAACTTCGTAAAGGCGATAAACAAAGATGATGAAGGTTTTTCTTATTTAGAATGCAAATTTTCCAGAATAAATAAAGCTAAAATAAAAAAGGGAATACTTGTGGAATCACAAATCAGGGAATTAGTGAAAGATGGCAGTTTCGACAATACCTTAGATGAAAGAGAGGCACCTGCTTGACAGTCCTTCAAAACTATGGTAACAAACTTCCTCGGGAATATAAAAACTGAAAGCTATGAACAGCTGATTGTTGAGGAACTGCTACAAAATTACAAAGATTTGGGAGCAAATATGTTCATGAAGATTCATTTCCTCCATTCACATCGGGATCTTTTTCCTAACAACTTTTGGTGATGTGAACGATGAACTTGGTGAGAGATTTTGGTGTCTTTCAGATTGAATTGCGCTACAAGGGAAAATGAAGCGAAAACGTTCTTGCGGACTGCTGCTGAAGCCTTGAAAGAGATGCACCAGCAAAAAAATACAGGCGAAAGTCGAATAGAAATATGTTTTGTAACTAAATTATCTTGTATTATGCACCTTTATTATTCAATAGAAAAATTAAAATTTTGGAAACTCCGAACGCGTTTTACTCAAACACCTTACGTGCTGGCAAAATCTAGAAAGCAGATTCAGAATCAGCAGGAAAAATTCTATAGTCCATGTAACATTCAAAAAGTTCAATTTTGTATATCAGTGTTATTAGGAAACTTGGTCAGTTGTAAACCGACTAGGAAAACACGAGGAAAAAATTAACAAAAAGAAGTCAAGTTGCAGATTACGGATTATCTAGGGCGATAAGATCAACGAAGAAAATTCTGGAATTTGTTAAAACTGAAATGTATGAGAAAGTGGCGATTCCAGTATTAACTTATGGATGTGAAAGTTGAATACTTAGTAGCAAAACGAAAGGCCATGAAAGTGAGATTCTTAAGATAAATGATAAATAAAACTAGAAGAGACAAAATAAAAAATGAAGTGATAATAAAACACATAAAGTATACACCTTTAGAAGAAATAATTGGAGACAACTAAGCTGACTTGGACATTTATTAAGAATCCAAGATTATAGAGTACCAAAAACGATTTTCAAGACAACAGGTTTAGGGAAACGGTGTAGAGGAAGACCAATGCGTATCTAGAAAGATGAAACTAAAAGTCACTTAGAAAAAAAGAAATAAGGTAGTATCTAGTATACTGCAATCGGCAAGAGATAGGAAGAGGTGCAGGTCCATTTCTTACTGACTTTTCAATTTCGCTAACATATTTTAACAGCGCTAATCAAGAATTTTGATTACTTTGGCTCATTTATCTATGTTGAATGTACTTCAATGTGGGATTGCCACTTGCATCGTTGACTTTCTGTTCACGGAATTAAGTTAGATGATATCGGTTTTCGTATAATATCTTGTTGTAAGCCTAGGAAAACATCGTTGAATTTAAAAACTAGTGCAATTAATTTTAGGCGCTAGCCATATGTCAAATGAAAATGCTAGAAAGCATCTAAAGAGAAGCAGCTCAAAGAAGAAAGTTAGATCATCACATGTTAGGGCATCGAAGAGAGTGTGGGCAAGTCCCATTCTTTTCTTGTCCTTATTGTTCTCACAGATTTATAGCAAGCACAAAAACCAACTGCAGCTTCACTTTATATTTTTTTTTTTCTTGATGGTAATATTATGTGACATCAGATTATTTTCTAAGACTCTTTTGTAAAACCTGAAATGAATAATAAGATTCCTCTCTGTATTTCGCGTTTTGTCCTATTTTAGATTCTAAAAAGGAGAATTACTATTTACGTTTCCGTTGTCTGCATTGTTTTGATAAACATAAATTGAAATTGCGAAAGCATAATGGACGCAAAGTATCATTAATAAAGGTTATCTAGCAGAAAATGACTCTGAATATTGTTCTTTAATGTGTTATTCCTATTGGAAATAAAAACAAAGCCACTAATTGAAATAACCTTTTTATAGGTCGCTCTCCAAGATACTGCAAGTCCAATGGTATGTTTTTGTGTATTAAATGTGGAAGAGGATACAAAACGAAAGGTTCACTGGTGCGACATGTTAATTTCGAGTGTTCCAAGGAGAAATGTTTTTGCTGTACTATTTGTGACAAGAAGTTTACCAGAAATACGACTTTAATGGGTCACATAGTTCGAATGCATCCAAGTTCTTAATAAATACTTAAATTTTAATATTCACTATGACTTGTATATTCAAGCGTGTCTGTCTGCTAATAAACATTACCTTGTTGCATCAATTTCTTTTGTTAATCTTTTGACCTACTATTGAAACGACACCAAGAAATGTCAGATGAGACTTAAATTCATGTAATTCTTAAGTCACTGTAATTCTCAATTTTTATTAAGATACACAGATTCTTTATTGTTATTATCCGGTGAGACACTAAGAATCAAAAACACTGATGTGCTCAAATGTTTGACCAAACGAAAACTAGATTTCTATGGTTACCCAACAACAAACCATAAATGCTACTAAGATTCCTATGTGCCTACTACGAGGAAACGAGGTTTCTATAATGTGATTTAATAAAAGTATTTAAATGTAAATAAACTTTCATTGTTGGTTGGCGTCTTCTAATATTATGTAAGTAGCTATCAAGAATAAATCACCAACTAAAAAGTCTATTTTCAGGTTATACAGTGGCTTGTGAAGACTGCGGGAAAGTGTACACAAAGCAAAGTTCTTTATATCATCACAAATTATATTATTGTGGAAAAGAGCCTCAATATAAATGCAACTACGATCAGTGTTCGTATAAATCGATTAGAAAAACTAACTTGAGAAGGCACATGAGTGCAGTGCATGGGCATAGGGACGAACCAGTCCAATTAATGGGTTTTCATTAAAAACCTTTTAGTACTTTATTGTTTATTCATATCGTACTTATTTATTGTTGCTTATTGAAACAGTACATAATTTTTAAAACTAAAGAACGTTACATTGTAAAACATCACAGTTAGATTATCTGTTTTTGTTAACTGTATATTTTATAAAAATAAATTTTTAGTTTTGGCATAATATTATTAATTAGTATAAGACATACTTTTATATTTTCTAGTTGTTTAGACTTTTTTAAAGAAACGAGTAACAATTATTTATTTTCTTTTTTCCAGAAAACTGCAACAAAAAGTTTCAGTTAATTTCTGATAAAAGAATACGGCAACATCAAACTGGAGACTTTGAATGTCCAATTTGTGGAAAGTTGTACAAATATAAAACCTCAGTCTACACTCACATGAAGAATGATTGCGGAAAAGTTCCTCAGTACTATTGCGAAATATGCGACTTTAGTTGTAAATTTAATCATGTGCTGCAGAGACATAAACTGTCATTAACGCACAGAAAAAGGGAAATGATGTTTAATGAGAAAAGAGAATGAAAACCAGCAAGAAGAATTTACAACTAAATGCTTGATATACAGGATGTTTCGGTTAGATGCAAAAAGGAAATAAAGTTGTTGTAAAACTAATCACCCTGTATATAAGTTTTGCTCAAAGGTGACAGATGTTGCGAAATCTGAATCTGATAAAATACAATTTTTGCATGAACCTTTAACTTACTGTATTTCAAAAACGAGATTTCGCAAGACCCATGGGAAAAGGAATTTTTTGCTTAAAATGATCTGTAGAATCACCCTTTGAAATATCACAATGTACTTTACCAACATCCTACATAGTACAGTCAACTCATGATGTAACGTTTCGCAATGTCTTACGTATTAGTTTCTAGTGACTGATTTAATTACAAATTCTGCTATGTAGGTATACAGGGTGTATTTCGAAGGAGGATGGAATTAATATCGGAGGAAAATGTAATGTAACCGTTATAACCTCACATAGTAGTGTTTGGACTTGACATGGGATGATGCTGTAATCAATTACTTTTACTTTGTCTGGAAAGTTTACGATATACTATTTTTAATGTGTAGTACTGTGCATTTCTAAATTAAACAATACAGAAGCTGACCAATTTTTATTTATGTAATTTAATGTACTGAGTTATAGGATAATGAGAGTTCAACTCATAGATATTCTGTGGATCTGCAAATTACACTTTTTGCTACATTTGTTTAAACCGCGTTTATTATTTGTTATTTGCTCTCAATCTCATTTTGATATACACATTCCAAGTTTCTCAAAATAAAGTATGTTAAAGAGCTCACGTCTGGTCTGATAGTCAAGTTACAACTACAATCAGTCTGTAGTACTTGATGTTTGATAGAGTCCGTGGCGATTTCCGCCGGACTACTGGTGCATATTGTGTACAATAAACATCGCATTATGCGTTCATTATTTCATAAGATATGTGCAACGAATCCAGGAATAATTTCTTCGCGTCAAAATAGTTGGCGATAGTGGCAGCAGTTTGTAGAAAAATTTGGCAGAAAATGATTGAAGCAGGTCACTTAATACGCTGGATTTATAACAGCGAACGGTTTTGAAATGGAAATAGAAAGCAAATCGTTTTGTACAGATAAAACTACTTTGACACTGACCCCTGGTCTCATCGTTTTACAGATACCTTCTTAGGATGGAGATCTCTTTCCGCACTCCCTCGACTGACTCCCACCGGGCATTTCTTTTTCCAACTCCATCCGAAGATTTCTTTACCGATCTGACAGATGTCCACAGTGCATATTGTCGTAGTAATGACGTCAGCCATGTATTTTCTGCGTTTGGATCAATGGTGAGTTGTGAATCGCTCGACACCATCGATCGTTACCTTGGAGAGTTTCTATAAGGGAAAAGATATTTCAATGAAGCCGACGTAACTTTTACGCGAATCATTCACGTTTTGAACGCTTTGTTTGTTCCAGTGGAATTAAAATGTATCACAGCACCAGAAGCCTTTCAGTAACCAAAGCTCCTGCAAGAACAAGCCGTCCAATGAAATGGTTACGTTTGCAGGTCCTGAAATAAGGCCACTTGTTACTTACCTTGACTTCGTCATACCAACATCACAAATAGTATTCTTCCGTTCAAAGATGATCTAATCCTTGTCTTGCTCTTAAAGATGCTTTTTTCGTGATTGGAATTTCGTTTGAAGAGCAAGACTTAGATCTTATAGTACTTCCACAGGAGTTTGTGGAAAATGTGCAGGTCGCAAAAAAGGCCGGCACTAAAATATTTAAGGGTCTTGAGTTACAACGGCTCGTTCTGAAATCGAAGCCGTTGCATGATCCTATAAGGAAAATAAGGACGAAACTATTTGCTGCCCTGGTTAATAAATTCACTTTCAGAGCATGCAGTTATAAAATTCTTGAACGGAAAAATCGTACAGGGAAAAGGCAGATCTAGCAGATCTAGCAGATCTAGCAGAGAAACTGGAAACTTTGACTGTAGATGAATCATTCGATCTTGAGTGGACCTGCTTTAGTCCAGAACGTGGAAGAGTCTAAAGACGTGTTTTCAAACGCTATCATTTCTCAATAGGTAGATTTATATCTGTATTTATAGCCAGTTCTTGAGTGACTCTATGCTTGGTTGCAGCAAGGAGCCCTTGATTTAGAGCAAATGCTTAACTCACAAGTTTCTTTCTTTTTAACTTGAGTCTGAGCACTAGCACGGGTTGGTATTTTCGATTTAAGTCTCAACTAGTTAACTATAAAAGCTTGAGTAGACCTTAACTCCGAGCTTGACTCAAGTACTGACTATAAATCTGGGCATCAGTGAGGAACGTGAGTGAGCTGATAGCTTGAAGAACACAGCACGTGAAGGACATCGATGCAGATTTCTCGTCAAGACAGAGATCCTTCGTAGCCAGACTTTATAAGGAATTTGCAGAACAAACGTGCACTTTTTGAATACTCGACAGATTTTTTTCTCTCAAGACTTTCAGTTGTAAAGTGTAGTTAAAATTGTTTCTTTTGGGGCACGTCGTTCTGCTTTATGTCTCATTCTTTTTTCCGCTGAAAGCATTGCAGGAACTCTGAATTCTGACTGCTTTGATTGAATTGACGAGGTGAAGAATGGTCACCAGCGTTGCGGAGTTTCATCGTACTTAAATTACATGCAAAATAATTATGTCTCACCAAGAAAAACGATGGATGGTGTTGAAGATTCTCAACTTCAGTAATACATAGTTGATGAGTGTTTCGAAATACCTTTTCTCAAACAACAATAGGCTGGTGCAACATATTCGCGCCGCGGTAGCATCTTGTTAAGCCGACAAAGTGTGACGCAGAACAGTGATCTTGATCTTGATCCGTCTAGATGGGGTTGGAAGAAGGAAATGTCCGAGTGGGAGCCAGTGGAGGTGCTGAAGAGTGACTGCAAATCAAGCTGCGTGTTGACCAAATCAGATTTGTATCAAGGCAGCATAGTTTTATCTGTATATAGACAGCTTTGTAATATTAAAGTAATGGTAGATGTCTAAAGATTCTTCATTTTGAATTACTAAGTTACTGTGCATGAGACTAATTCATAATTATTTTAGGTCCCAGTGATGGTACAAGTGATCGGCACGTATGCGTTCAGTGTGGTTCGTCTTACAAACGAAAAAGGGAGTTATCAAGGCACATGAAATATGAATGTGGTGTGGAACCGAAATTTGTATGCTCGTTCTGTTGTCGTAAATTTAAACATAAATTTCATCTTAAATCTCATATTAATATAAAGCATGCTAACGAATTAACTTGAAGTGGTTTATCAAGAAGTTATTCTTTGTAAATAATAGATTCTTGTTCATTACACAGTTGTTTAAATTTCGTTATTCTAAAACCCTCTGAATACAAGATCAAATGTAATAATAATCTGAAGGAGGTTTAGAGCTATCAAAAAGTTAGAAACTTCCAATATAGTGTTTGATAGTATCTGGAGAATTTTGAAATCTTGAGTTTTTCAAAAAGATCTCAAAACAAGTTTATCGATCCTTGAGATTCGTACTGTTCTGCTTGTAAGTACCCCAAGATGAATTCATTTGGATGGGCTGTTTTTGTAATATATGCTGGGGACTTAAAATAAAAATAAAAAATAAGCTAATTTAGATCTTTTTTAGATGAACCAACAGCATGTGACGGATGCGGAAAAATATACACAAAACTGAGCTCTTTGTATCATCATAAGCGCTATTATTGTGGCAAAGAACCGCAATATAAATGCAGTTTTGAGCAGTGCTCATACAAATCCAGTATAAGTTCGAATTTAAAAAGGCACTTGATTACAGTACACCGAGTTAACAATATTAAATCGGTCTTAAAGTAAGAGTGTTGCATAAGGTGAGAATCACAAGAGAGTAAGGTCTTCGTATTTTTAGCTTACCTACCATTAAAGGAAGTGACTTGTGTAAAATACTTGCTCTTGTGCATATTTTGATTTATACAGTGCTTTCGCAAAGTAATGCATAAAGTCTTTACAAAGTCAGGAACGAACTTTTAAGAAAAACACTGGGACCAATCAATTTTTATTTTTAAATGTGGATTTTTTAAAACAGAAAATATGTATACAGGGTGAGTCATATAGCAGGTATGACGTCATCAAATTTTTTTAATGGCAACCCCTATATTTTATTACAGAATTTAAAAGAGCAGATTTTTTTACATACAAGGTAATTATGGGTATAGGTAACATAAGAAAATTTTGAAGGAAAACGTCCTCAGAATTTCACAATAATAAATTTGCTGGTAATGCAAAATTGAAAAGGCAACTAAATTAAATGTTCAAATTTAAATTCCATAATAAAATATAAGAGTTGTCATTAAAAAAATTTTTGATGACGTTATACCTCCTATATGACCTACCCTGTATAAATAGTTTCTGTTTAAAAAAATGCGCATTTAAAAATAAAAATTGACTGGTCCGAGCGTTTCTCTAAAAGTTCATTCCTGAATTTTTAAAGAATTTATGTACTATTTTACGAAAGCACTGTATACTTTTTACAATAATCTAAAATAGATTTTATCATCTATTTCAAATGTAAGGATGTTTTGAAAGTGCGTGCAAATATTTGGCATTTTAAGAGTGCTAAAGTTTAAATTTCTTGCCTTTTTGTCGAATTGGGATTTTCTACATGTTTATGACTGCAATGCAAGGAAGACGTTTTTTGTCAAATAGAGGATTTTTAAAATTTTTTTAATAGTGCAGCAGCTTTCTCTCGAGCAGTGTGCTAATGCTCGATAAATACATCAGATAAATAACCGTACGTCAATAAATATACAGAAAATTCCATTTTGATATCTTACTTTGTTCTGGAGATATTGGTGAAAAAAGCAAGAACTTTTGAAATAAACTCGGAAACTGTACATTTTACGAAAAAAGCATGTTTTTGACGAAGAACGAACGGATCAAATATTTGGACTGATTTTCAAAATATCTTCAATGTTGTCTGTTAAACTGTTAAACGAAATAAATAAATAAATCAACTTTTAAGCAGTTTATTAATGCGCGTGACTTTAAGAAAGGCTGCGAATTTATTTATCTTTTAATAGCTATTTAGAGCAACAAACACATACGTACATGTATCAACTGTACGTCGTATTAAATATTTTTTAAGAAAGATTCTAATTAAGTGTAGTTTTAGGTTCCCTAAGTCGAGCACTTGCGTGTTCCAGTTGTGGAAAAGAATACAAATACAAATCATCTTTATATACTCACAGAAGATACGAATGTGGAAAAGACCCTAAGTATTTTTGTACTCTTTGCCCGTATAAAACAGTCATCAAAGGAAACTACAAGCGACATTTTTTAACTCGTCATAGTTCAGAATGAAGCTGTTGCTTACACAAAATTCACAAACAGTGAAAGCAGTAGTACATATTGTGTAATTTATTTAAATGTGAAATTTTGTTTATAATGTTCCTTAACATGCGAAAATAAAGTACTGTCATGTGTGACATTAGTATTCGCAAACGGTTGTTTTATTTAGTTTACACGTACAAGCAGAACAAAATTTTAAATATAACTAGTAACAACGAGCTAGATGAAGCTAGTTTTCCTGACCTTGAAATTGCTTTTGGTTATATTTAGATAACTATTGTTGAACTGGTGGTGGTGCGGTGGATACTCGGCGTCAAATCGATCCAACTGGTGCGTATAACGATAAAACACCTTTGCATATTTTGCAGCTCAAACATCAAGGTTTCTAGGTTTTGACGATTTGATTTGAGATTAATTTAAACCGAGCTTGGTTTTGACTGATAAGGATTTGCGTTTATGCATTTTTATTTGTTTATTTATTGCTTTTTAAAATTTTTAACTATAATTAGTTTTAGTGTTACTCTAACAGATGAATGTCGCTAAATATAATTTCAATCATTTCTGGTTAGGGCTAGCGGTTTTATCTTTCAGGTAGCTGATAACAGTTTAGTGATAGAGTGGTACCAGGTAGGTCGAGATCGCCCCGCTTATATTGTAACCAACGAGGGAACAGTGATTGATACTCTAGTTTTAGAGATTCTTACTACTTCACGCCTTGGGGTTTATCATAGAATTCTTGGACCTAAGAGACTCATCAGAGCCCTTAATCTCTATAGAATTAGATGAATTTGAATTATGGAGATTGTAAGCTATACTTTGTTCATTTTGGTTATTCCATTGATTCACCTCAACAGAAAATGTAATCACTTGCAACTTTGTCAATAGTGCCTGTGTTATTATGTAGCTTTTTTTTAAATAGGTAGTTAGTTCCTTATGCAATTTGTATTGGAACATTGATTGTTATTTTAATTTTAGGCGATGGTCTTGATACAGACGACTCATCTAAACAATTTGAGTGCTTAAATTGCGGCAAACTTTACAAGTACAAAAGAAGCCTACTTAGACATATTCTCTACGAATGTGGACACGAACCAAAATTTTCCTGCCCGTCTTGCGTATACAAAGCTAAACAGAAAACAACTCTTCAAAGACATATTAGATATAAGCATATAGAAAATCTATATGTTTAATTAGGTAATTTATAAATCTGCCTAGTTTTTGTGTGTTAAAAATTATTTTTGTAAGTAGACTTGTTTTACGATAAGTGGTAGTTCTCACTGCACTCACAAACTATGTCAAGTTACATACTACATATATCTTGTAGAATGTACGGAACAAAACTTGCACTAATTAGCATATAGACGGTTTTAATAGCAAGTCGCTGCTGAAGACTATTTTGTATAACTGATAAGAGATATGTGAATCACTGTCCAATATTTGAAATCCACTGTTGAAGAGCACAATTCAATTTGTATTTTTTACGTTTTGGTTGATTAAATTGTACTTTCACGTACCGTTCATCCACGTATGTATTTAGTGTTAACTATATGTTGTGATTTTGTGTAGAAACTGTATGGACTGAATAAAAAAAATAAAAGTAAATACCTTGAGTTGATTCTTAAAAGCTATATTAACAAAAGGTGTGTATATTAAAGCAACATAAAAAAATTGAAAGATACGTACATACAGGGTGTACACTAACTGACATATCCATTAAAGACCGAACGAGAAACAGTTTTTATTTGATTTCTAAAAACAGTTATCGCAATAATTGTTCGAAATGGGTGCTTCCTACTTCTCGACATTTTCTGCATCTGCAAATTAAACTTTCTTTCACATTTTGTATTCTAGTAACCAGTATAATATAAAGACAATTTATTGGCGCAATGAGTACAATTCTTCCACTATGCTGTAACCCTTGCGTGGATCAAATCATCTATGACAATAGCATTTGAGTGTCTTAGGTTTTATTAACAAAACCAAGCAACTTGTATCTTTTGCATGACATTTCTTACAAGAAAATGACTTGTGAGTAGCCCTGTATTGTTGTTTTTAGAGGAAGTGAGTTCCTTTGCTGTCTTTGTTGACGGTCAGTTTATAAACTGCTTCTCGCACTTATTGGTAGAAAATCGGTTGAAGGGTACAGGTCCAAAAAGAGCTAAGTCTATCTTATTTAATTTTTGCTTGCTTTTGTGGTAACATTTTCAATGTATATTTCAGACATGTACACAGAAATGTTCAAAACGAACCCAATATTTTAATGATTTCGAGTTTTTGTGTTCTTCTTCTTTTACAGTGCCTTATTCTCGTTTTTTATTTTCTCTCACCACTCCTTCTTGTCTAGAGCGTCTTTCTAACTTTTTTCTCGAAGATCTTCATTCACCTTGTCTTTTCATCTTGTCTTTGACCTCCGTCTCTTCTTTCTGCCACCAAACTCCATCTTCTCAATTCTTCTCCCAACGTACTCCTCATCCCTTCTATGCTCTAAATCTTTGCATCCAACCCTCCATTACTCTGTACATTCGATCCGA
Organism: Ignelater luminosus; assembly: GCA_011009095.1. Lineage (NCBI taxonomy): Eukaryota > Metazoa > Arthropoda > Insecta > Coleoptera > Elateridae > Ignelater > Ignelater luminosus. The sequence continues at coordinate 23,074 of VTPC01001001.1, forward strand.
GTTACTTCGCCATATCCGATGGTAACTGTTCTTCCTTAGGTTTTATAAACCTGCCTTTCGCCTCCCTTGTTTTCGACCTACTGATCCTCATCTCTTTCTCTTCCAGCGTTTTCCTTCACTCTTCCAACTTTTACTCTAGTTGCTCTCGGGTAGATTCGCACAGAACAATGTCATCTGCAAACAGCGTGCTTCAGCGTGCTTCTTTTTTGCACATCTCACTAACACGTCAATTACTAGGTCGAACAGGTACGGGCTGAGTTCCGATTCTTGATCTAGGGTCACTCTTACCGAGAGTCTCCTCCCTCTTATACATTTCTTTAGCCAGTCGCACGTACTTCTCTGGTGCTTCCTTCTTTCTTATACACCTCCAAACTTTTTGCGTTTTTCTTTGCTACAGTATAAGTCTCTTTCTCTGCCCTACTTCTAGTGGAATCCCATATTTATTTAAAAAATGCCAGGTTTCAAACCTTTTTTCGAAAATTTTTTGTTACTTGGTTTTTTTTGGACAGATACCTTATAGTTTGTTGCTTGATTCATGTGTTTATAGCTTTCTAAGTAAACACTTAAGTACGAGGGTGGTTTGATAAATCTTTAGATTAACATAGAACGAAGTCTTTTTTGGTCAAAATCGATTTTATTTTTCTACATAGTCCTCTTTTAGTTCTATATACTTCACCCATCGATGCTCCAACTTTCTGATTCCCTTCAAAAAATACGATGTCTGAAAATCTGCAAAATACGCGTTCACAGCGGCTATCTCTTTATCATAGCTCGTGAATTTCTTTCCTCCAAGCCATGTTTTCACGTTTGGAAATAGAAAATAGTAGTTCGGGGCCAGATCTGGAAAATACCGGGCATGGGGAACCAACTCGAACCCAAGTTCATGAATTTCGGCCATCGTGATTATCAACGTATGAGCTGGCACATTGTCATGATGAAAGAGAACTGTTTTCTTCTGCATTTGAGGTCGTTTGGACTGGATTCCTTTTTTCAATGTGTCAAATAATGAAGCATAATACAGTCCTGATATTGTTTTTCCTTTTTGCAAAAAGTCTATGAAGAATATGCCATGTGAATCCCAAAAAATCAGTCACCATTACTTTCCCTCGCGATGGCACCGTCTTCGCCTGCTTCGGAGCAGGTTTTCTTGTTGAAGTCCACTGTTTGGTCTCTGGTGTGTAATAATGGACCCACGTTTTATTAACAGTTACAAATCGCAGCAAAAAGTTCATTGAATTACGTTTAAATCGATCCAACAGATCCTTTGAGATGTCCATGCGCACGCGTTTTTGGTCTAATATCAACAAGCGCGGCATCCATCGCGCGGACAGCTTCCTCATGTGCAAATCTTTATGTAATATTTTAAAAACGCGTTCTGTTGATATGCCTGCTGTCTGTGCTATTTCTGTTATTTTCATTTGACGATCATCTAACACGATTTTATGGACTTTTTAGATGATATCCTCAACGGTTGCTGTTTTTGGCCTTCCCGGACGCTCTTCATCAAACACACTCGTACGGCCAGGTTTGAACTCAGCCACGTAGTTTTTTAAGGTAGCGAACGAAGGGGCAGACTCCTCGTAGACAGCTTTTATTCCCGTTGAAATTTGACCCTTCAAAAGCAAGAATTTTATAACTGAACGATATTCGACTGGCTTTATTCTTTACAAATCATTGACATCGATTGACACAATCTGTCAAACTACGCGTCCAAAATTGGTGACATTTTCAGCAGTGCCATCTGAAGAATAGACCATCGAAACTATAAACATTTTGACCTGTGGCGCCATCTTCATGGTCAGCCTAAACACTTATCAAACCACCTCGTAAACTTTAAGTATCGCCATCCTCTTGGTTCTTGTTATTCCCTTTACTACCATTAATAAGGTGGCTATGTATTGGCTTCAGATTAGTTAAGAGGCTAAAATCGCGCCAAGATATGAACTTTTCATTATGCAGGGTTAGAGAACCTAATCCTTCTAACTGTCTTTTGCTGACGAAGTGTATTAACGTATTAAAGCTTTTTTTAAGGTTAGTCAAAAGACTTTTTCTTATTATCTAGCTTGATGATGTGTTCAGGGCTCTGTGCTGCCGCCCCGTCGGCATATCTCGTTTCTAAAATATTATTTTGCTTCTGAGGAGTGACTCAATTTATGTGCAACAGGTTTCTTCTGATTTTGTTTTGATTTATAGCCTTCTCTAGTCTTCTAACTACTTGTTGTGAGTTTATAAAGATCATCGTGCTATCAAACTGTACTTGTCTGTTTTAGGACAGTTTCAAGGTAGGCGATTGTTATGGCCTCTTCTCATTGCAACCTCAAGATCTTTTCAAGCTCATGTTTCCATTTTCGACGCAAAATCGTTTAGTATAAATATTAGCTACCCTTTAGGACATACGCTATTATGTTTAGTACGTTTACTCATCGTGATTGTTTAATTATATGCTGTCCTATTTTATTAATAAAAATAATGCTAGCTTCCTAAATGAGAATCTAGCCAAGGGTGATGTAGAAAGTTTTTACAGTCGCATATTCTACAGAAACTAAAGCGCCCTCCATCAGTTGTTTAGGTTAAGCTTATCAAAATGTATTGATTTTTATAGGAATAACGAAATGTACCGATCAGTTTGTTCATCATGTGGGAAAATTTACAAACAACAATTGTCAGAGTAAGTGTAAACAAAAGCATCTATGAAGCGGCACATTCTTGTAATATATGGTTTTTCAAATTTTAAGTAGCAATAAAACAATAATGATTGATATGTAAGTTACAGTAAGCATAAGAACTTGTTAGGCAATACGCTGTTTTGCTTTGTATGCTTAGGGTACATATCTTCTGAATAAAACTGTATTTTCATTCAAGATTTGTTTTTAAATTTTGCTTTTAAGAGTAAGTAGAAGCTTTTTTTCTTATATAGTAACTAACCAGTTGTCTACCAACTGAAGCTGATAAGACCTTTTCTATAATTATAAACTCATATACATTGTTTATTTCTTATATTTAATCTTACTGAATAAAATTGATTTTCAGAAGCAACGAAAACTGGTGGATATACCTGTTTAACGTGCGGGAAAATTTATAAACATGACAGAAGCTTAAAACTTCACTTGAAGTACGAATGTGGTAAAGAACCGCAATTCCATTGCATGCATTGTCAATATAAGAGTAAACATAAAGGATCATTAAAACGACATATGGTGAATATACATGGTTGCTCTACTTTGGAGTTTTAATGAAATATTGCTTTTTACATGTTGTGTAACTTATAGGAATAAATATGATTATCATTAAGAGAATAAATATTGTTTTCTCATTGGTTGTATGCATACTTTTTAAAACCGACTTCCAGTACTGGCTGTTACAATAACGTGTGAAACTCGTGAAAAAATTAACCTTAAACACTTCAGTTTTAATAATTGATAAATGATAGCAAGATAAATTTCTGTAGATTGTTAGGAATGTACGTAGTAAGAGATGCAAGAATAGATTTCGCCTTGCGTTTTGTGTTTAACGTGTTTCGAAGAGTGAGCAGGCACAACATTATTGCTGTACTAGTATTTAATTTACAATGACGACTTGATATTGTTACAGGTATACATGAATTATTTCTACATTCAAGAAAGCGCCTTCATCATATTCGAAACGAATTTGGAAGATATCAGTGTCCAAGATGTGATGCGTCGTACAAGAATAAAACTCATCTCACGAGGCATTTTAACTTTGAATGTGGAGTCGCGCCACAATTTGAATGTTGTGTTTGTTATAAACGATTCAGACAAAAATACAATCTTAAGATGCATGCAAGATCAGCTCACCCTTCCACTAGCGAAGAGATAATTGAGCTATATGATGATAGAAAGGAATGAATCTCGGTGCGTCAGGTATACACTTATTACTTTTCGGTATAATATTAAAAGCGATTTATTTTGCAGAAATAATAGAATAATGGTACATTTTTAGAAGCTTTAGTTTGGATTTTTTTCTGATTTGCTATTGATATAATGCAAGCACTTCTACAACAGGAGATTGAAGATACGGGAGAAAATATATTTATGACATTCGAGCAGATCTTCGACTATTGTGGAAAGAATATTTCGATACCGATACTAACCCTCCAAAGTTTTTTGTTTTGGTAACTAATATTTATCAATTTTTGAAAATTTAGTGAATGTGTATGGGTATTCAAGATGGCAAAGTACAGTAATAACAAATAATATTTCAACTCAAGAACCTGAGTTGAGAGTGTCATTTAAATCGGGGCAGTATAATGTAGGTATTTAGAGTAATCTTTTGATTAATAATAATTACTACATGTATCTACTTGTCTTACATTTAATAGGTTTTGTAATGCACTTGCGTGAGAAATGCAGATTTTAAGAATTTTATGTAACGTGAAATAAATAATTTTTTAATGCAATTGTCTTATTTACATATACATTAAATATAACCATCAAGTTAATCAGCTGGAATAAACTTTGATCGAAGAGATTGGTAAATACATGTGACAATCTGTTATTGCGTCAGTTGCTGTCGCTCAGGACTATTCGAACATTACCAGATTCAAGAAAAATCTTAAGGGAAGATAGCAAGAAAACTGAAAGTTTGTTGTAAGAACCGAAAATCTTTCTTCTATGTTAAAATTGGTACTGTCACCACAACAGTAATAAAGTAGTCTTTGGGTTTTATGTCAAGAAAAATTTAAATAAAGTTACATTAAGTTAAAAAAACTATTGTTCTTTGTTTTATTATCATTAACTTTGACATGAGAAAGGATTCCTCTGATTCAATTGGTAGAGCAGTGATCCGATATATCAAAGATGTGGGCTTGAATCTTAAACACAAACTATAACTCTCTGTATACGTATAAGATTATCCATTAATTTGTTTTAATATTTAATATTTAATTCTTTAATATCTAATTAATTATTTAACTGATAGCTGGATATAGTTGAATAAAATTCTTTCTTTATCTGCCGTATTAACTACTAGTTTCTTTTTAGGGGAATTGGCTGAAAAGGCAAATGTCTCCCACATTTGTTTCCAGTGTGGTAAAGTTTATAAGTTTGCTCGTTCTCTACGTCGCCATTTAACCTATGAATGTCAAAAAGAACCCCAACAAGTATGTCCGGTGTGCAATAAACGTACGCATTTAAAAAGTAATCTAATTCAGCACATGAGAGTGGTTCATAACATTCACAGAAAATCTATTTCAAAAGCTTAGCTTTCTTTAGAAATACAGAATAGGTATTTACGATCGTTATAGAATTTGACTTTAACTATTTGTTGTATTTCGAATATTTTTATTTAGGTTACGTTTTATAAATATCTTAACTATAAATATTTTTTATGTAGTTTCTTTGATCGTTACGACTATTTGTATTCTTTCCGTTTTTTTGTGTGATGATGTATGTTCAAATATAATTTTTTTTGTCTATCTATGGGTGTCTTTTTTGTAACTCTTAATAATCTTGACAGTAGTTTAGCAGTTAATTTTATCTAAATGTATTTAAAATAAAAATTTATTTTCTACATTAAAAGTACCTATTGGTGAAGGCAATTTATAGATATAAAAATGAAATGAAATGTACTTCAAATAAATATTTCTTTTTCAGAGTTACATACGGTTATAGACTTACCAGTGCAAATAGAGCTAACAGAAGCGGATACTAAAGATACTTGGTTAGGTTGGACATCGCCCCCAGATGCAATTGCTCAGGATGGTGTTTCACACAAAAAGCGAAAATCAACATCTTCTAGTAATAGAATACGCGGCAACTTTGGTTGCGTTCAATGTGGTCGAAGCTATAACAGAAAAGATTCATTACAAAGACATTTAACTTACGAGTGTGGAAAGGATCCTCAATTTCAATGTCCATTCTGTCCACAAAAATGCAAACGGAGGGCGCACCAAATGAGGCACATACGAAGACAACATAAGGATAAAATCGGGTTGTTAGAGGAAAATAATCCTGATTTACTAATTCGCAAACAGATTTAGAAACTTTACGGTTTTGTAAAAATTGTTATTTAGACGACACTATCAGTTTAGTTTAAGAAAATGTGAATAGGTACATGTTAAAGGCGAAACTATTTCAGTCTTTCCAGATTTTATATTTTTATTCGATGGAAAACACTTCGGGTACGTTAACCGCGTTTTTAATACTGTACTGTTTTTTTTATTTCTAACTTATGAATTAATTGCTCTTTTTGTACTAACTGTTGTGTTTTTCATTAATATTTTGTTTAATGGTTTTTGTCATGGTATTACTAATTTCAATAGTATTGCTAGTCTTTATAATAATTTTATTTTTGTAAGTCATTTTATACCTATCTATTTAATAATATTTTCAATTTGCTTTACGCTTTTTGTTTTTTTTTTATTATGTTGATGTGAGAAGACTTGATTTTTTTGTTGTTACCATACAGTTTCTGGAGACGAGGCATTTCGGGTTGGTATTAAACGAGACATGATCTTATTGCTTGAAAGCACAAACAATCCAACGTTGCAATTTTTGTCATAATTTCGGCAAAACCCTTCATAGTGATCAAAAATTAAAATGATTCACATTGCAAGTTCAAATTGAATTGGAAAATTACAATTCGCGTGGAAGTCGAACTCATAACCTTCGTTCTTCGGACCTAAGTTCCAACCATTTGAGCCTGACGAGTCAATTTGCGTTCAAGTCAGAATTAAAAGTCTATTTGTAATCATTCCATTTTGAAATGACCAAATAAAAGTGTAAATGAAGAGACGAATAGTTTATGAAGATTGTGGTACCAGCGGCAAAGAGGTTAATGCTATTCCTCCGGTTCTTATTGTTTTAAATGGGTGTAGTGACAATGTACAATTTACACTTTTACATCTTACAACATTAAAAAGCCTCCTGCTTTTCCTACTAAGACAATTATGATATTTGTAAGTATGAAACCATTCTAAGGAAATATCTTCGTTAGGTATGTAATACGCCAGTCCAGAAGAAAATTTAAACAGAATAGAAAATTACATTATTTCATGAACCATCGCCATGATGCGATTTTATTCAAATCGATCTTAATAGAAAGAGAAGCTTAGGAATTGATAGGAAATCTAGGAAGAAAGAAGAGGAAACCTCACTGTAGGTCACCAGTTTTATGTAATATCCTGCCGTCCTCTCGGATCTAGTTGGTGCCTGACTACAGATCTCATACTTCTAGTTGCAAAGTGGATTCGCAGTAGGCGTAAGGTCATTGGCACCTGACTACTATGTGGAATGGAGAGAATATTGTCGTCGGGTTATGTGCTTGGCGTGTTTTCTTGTCATTTCGCTCAGCGAACCAATACTGGGGTACTGGATTATTAGGTTTGTGATATTTGTCAGAACACCACACCTCCATGTTGGGCACGATCAGTATAAAACATTACACCATAAGCATTGCGGCCACTTTCTATCTCAATCGCCCATCTGGACCATCAACCAATACATTTCACAGACGCCCGTCGTCATAGTTCGCTTTCGATACGATCAGATAAGCCACTGCTCCACACGATTATCGATTGAACCAATAATAATTTGTAACATCCGGTAGCGTTGGTCTGCGTAGTATGGAACTGCGAGCAATACTGCAACGTCTCTTTTAGCTAGTTCCACTAGGCCGAATATGAAAAAACTATTGTGAACGTAAACAATGTTGAGTTTGGTGACGATGTAGATTACCTCTTGTATCAGCAAGCAAACAAGCAAACTATTTTGGGAACCGGAGGCCATTTTAAGAGTTTCTTCAGCTGTAACGGTAAAGTAAAAAGGGTTTTTGGGAGGGGGAGTTGCAGCGTACGAGTTCGATAGTTTGCAACAGCTGGATTGATGGGGACTTTTGATATTTCATTCAAAATTATGGTCTGAAGGTCTGCGCCAAGTCTCACCTCCATCGGAATTTTGGCGAAGTTCGGACTTTTTTTCGTCTATTTTGACTGGACTATTCATTCCTGTCTCGCACGGTTTTTTAATGGTACCTATCGCCGATTGTACGACACTTTTTCTAATAGTTTTTTTATCTAATAGCTTTTTTTCGTAAGCTCTTTTTTCCAAAACATTTTTCTAATAATAATAATTATTATTCCAAATCGAATGTTGCAATTGTTTTCAAGTGTCATACAACAAGCTGTCATCCAAACTTTAAAATTATGTAAACCTAAATTATCACAATGTTCGTGGAGTTAATTCCGTCTGTAAAAAATTCCCTATTGCTCATCGGCAGCTTTTTGAATTACAAATCAGAAGAAAAAAATGGTCGGGTATTTTGGAAATGTCGACAATCTCCTGAGTGCAAAGCTCGTGCTATTTCTAAAGTCCCATGGTCAAGCGGTAGAAGTCATCAAGCTTTGAGCCATAAAATTGAATGCGAAACCAGGCGAAACACGAAGTACGTGTAAAGCGTAACATTTCAATTTTTTAATTTCAGAAGCTGAATGCAATTGAAAGCTAACAAAATGAGTGTAATGATAACATGTGGCTTCCAAAATGTAAATATTATTTGTTTTCGGAGTAAAAGTTTAAGTAGAGAAAAGAAATTAGTTGAAAGTTGTCGTGTTGGTAACGTGAAGGAAGAAAAGTTTATTACATAAAAAATTATTAACAAGGAAGCAGAAAACTGTATTTTATTAAATAATATGTGCACTATTGTATTACAACAATCACTATAATATTGTTAATATTTAGTAATAGTGAATAAACCCTATCGCCAAATTATTTATGCCATGCCTGTTCTGCCTTTTGTTGTGGATTTTATCCTGACCTTCCTGGGGCGTATATTGAAAAACCATATATGGATGAATGTCCATTGGACGTCCAAATTCCGGCGGATGGATGTCCGGTGGACGTCCGTTTGTCACAACTTTGGACATCCTACGGCTGGACGTAATTTGTACATTTTTTTGTAGGTAATTTGGACGATTTGTGGACATAATTCGAACGATTCTTGGACATACATAATTCGGACAATTTGTGAACATAATTCGGACGATTCTTGGACATACATAATTCGGACGATGTTTGAACATAATCTGGACGATCTTTGGGCATGGTTTGGACGTCCAGTTGACGTCCACCAACGGCCGTCCAGTGGACGTCCAAACACGTATGTCCAATGGATGTCCAACTTACGTCAATGGACGTCGGGACGAAATTTGGATGACAAATGGACGTCCGGTGAAATCGGTTAAGGCGGCTGAGGCAGCGCTAGTTTCGTAAAAGCAAATTTTAGCCATTTTCCGACCTACATGTTTTTGTGAGGGAAAGATCCATTTAGACGAACGGCAAAATACGTGTCGACTTATTTTCGATGTAGAATCGCCGTTAAAAATTTCATCGAGATCGGCGACGGATTCACTCTGTCCTCCCCTTGTAAGTTTTAATTAACAATAAGCAGTCTAAACTTTTTCTTGAAGAAACTGGCCATTCTCAGTTTATAGATTTTTAGAAAAGAGAATTGGGGTTTTTCAGAAGTGCGTTATCGTATTACAGTTTAGAGGTTTTTTTGTTTTGAAAATTGTTTCGTATTTTATGACTTACAACTTTTACTTACCGAAAAATAATAAGACATTCTATTGAATGGAATTTGGATTCGTAATTTAAACACGTACAAACCATACCTTGGTTATTTATTAATCCTTGGAAACTTCAATTTTGAGAGTTAGTGTTGCTATTTCATGAAGTGATGATGATAAAACGATAGAGAACGAACGACTAATTGCAGAGTTGAAAGGAAATAATGGAAGCAATGAGATTCATGTTGTAGGGGCCTCTTTCTGTTGTTCCCATAGGCATTGCAGAGGTTGCGGGGTGGTTTTAACGCCACTGATATTTATAATAATAATGCATTAAACATTTCAAATTATTAAAGATAATCTCATTCTAATTAGTATTAGTTCGGGTAGTAACCTTTACAATCGCTTCCAGACAACCTATAAAATTCCAATTTCGTGTACTTCATTTCTGTACTTTTTCACCCGAGAACGCAACAAACGCGACTGTTATATTGCACCTTCTTTTATACAACAATTACCCTAAAAAGGAAAAATTTGTTTCGCTTATTTAATACAGCCTCAGATGCACGACAGCGTTTTGACGGCTCATTATATCTTCTTTCAATACACGAGGGCGCTGTAGTCGTTTGTACCGTAGCGTATTGAATCCCCCCATGAACATTCTCCGAACATGGAAAAGAATTATAGCTCGTTCCTTTTAGTGTACTGGCGCAACTTTCGGCCAGACCAAATTTGACGAAGGCGATTCAACGAATTCCCCTGAAGAACATGCCAACTAATCCCCAGGACATCAACTAACTTAAAGAATTACCAGCCTTGTACAAGAAAACTCTTGTAGGCGAAGATTTTATTGGAAAAAACATTAGCGGTAAAAATTATTAGTGGAAAAATATATTATTGGAAAAAATTACGCTCTACCTTACAATAATAAACAAAATGGTATCACACAGCAGACACATATTTAATAAATTTTATTTACGTATACAGGGTGATTCCTAATGATGGTAAAAAATTTTAATAGATAATTCCTGGGCTAATTATAAATAAAAAGGTTCATGTAAACAAGTGTCCTAATATACACCCTTTCTGAGATACAGGGCGTTGAAATTTATAGACAAAAATTGGTTTTTCGTTATATTTTTGTTGTGCGTTATATTTTTTTTTCTTTTTTGGCTATTTAGAACATCTTACTTAATGGTGAAATTAAATACTGACCCCGTGTGCATAATAAACAATTTTATTTTGATACATGCCGGTGAAATGTACGAAACCCTGTTAATACAAGGAAATCTGCATTTTAAATTATCTCAATACAAACAGAAGAATACTTTTTTATCCTAAATTAAATAGGAACGTGAGAAATGTTATCAGTCTTCAAGAAAAATGTAGTGAAGTAGGCTTTATTTGGGGAGAAAGTACAGAACCCCCCTGTATCTAAGCCACTAGATTTAATTTTTCATCAATTGTTATCTTATCAAATTTGCAATAACATGAAAAAAAAATATATAACGCGTAAAGAAAATATAACGAAAAACCAATTTTTTTCGATAAATTTTAACGCCCTGTATCTCGGAAGGGGTGCATTTTAGGACGCTTGTTTATATGAACTTTTTTATTTATAATTAGCCCAGGAATTATCTTTTAAAATTTCTTACCATCATTAGGAATCACCCTGTATACGTAAATAGAATTTATTAAATATTGTCTGCTGTGTGATACCACTTTGTTTATTATTGAATCCTACTTAACTGAGCTATCTAAGTCTGTATACTAGCATTGAATGCGTTAACATTAATTGAACAATTAGAGTATTTTTCGTAACAAAAAATTAGACCAAACACAGAAGTCAGTTTGACGTCATTGTTGGGTGGAGGTTGTTTAAGAAAACCTAAACTAAAATAATATATAGTGAATGTAGCGTTTTTCGTTTTGTTTATAAAGCAGATAAATGTCAAATGTCTATAAAAGGGCCTAGTCTTTACTTGTTATCTGAGGGACATCGGCCCCGGGGAAAAGTTACTGCCAATCCGTTCTCCACGATGGCAGCGAGCAAGATCATGCGATCTAATGCCTCTAGACTGTTTCCTTTGGAGATTTGCGAAACGAAGCCAACATTGCCTATTTGTCAGCATGCAGTAATATTGAATATTTGTATAAAGCAGAGTTCGATTCTTTCTTACAATAAGTCTGTTTCATAAATTAAAAGTTTCATTTCAATATTTCCATTGAATTGAAAGGTTTGTAACAAAATGCAGCAACAATTACCTTTTTTTCTTGATTTCATGTTAATTCAGTTTCTGTTGTAGGTGGTTATCAGTGCAAACAATGTTTCAAAATATATCGTCATAAACAATCACTGCATACTCACGTTAAGTTTGAATGCGGCAAAGATCCAACGTTCGACTGTCCAGTTGAAGACTGCGCTTACAGAGCTAAACGAAAGGGTCATCTGAAGATGCATATGAACAAAATACATTGCTTAGAACTTCAAGCTAAAAGAAGACCGTAAAACTGGACCTTTTCTTTGTCGTAGTGCACA
>VTPC01001001.1:40135-61801 GCA_011009095.1 Ignelater luminosus
AATACGGTCCTCGGTGTGACGTGATTGAAAATAAATATGAATTTAAATTCTAGCTGTTTAATCCTATATCGGACAAAAGGGTTTGACATGTACTTTAAACGTTAAGTAGCCGTAAAAATCGGCTGTAATGTAAAATGCTATATTTGCAATAAAATCTTTCTTTGGCGGAATACGAAAAGTTTACATAACCCGTGATTACTAACATTTATGTTTTTACCCGTTGATTTTGTTTTTTCCCAGGTAGGTTAAAAATTTCCTACCTGTGGGATGTTTTCCAAGAGTTGATAATACTGGCGAAATGATAGGAAAATCATTTACTCAAATCCATTAATTTCTTCTTCCTATCTTAGGCTTCGCGCCTTTTTGGCCTTATGAATTGAAGTTGAAATAGATATGCTACAACGCTTGTAAGTGAATGTGAATAATGGAGTTGCGTTTCATGTTGTTATTACTATTATTATGTGCGGCTCGGCGAGAAGCTGGTAGCGTTGGATGGTGATGGCGATGATAGTGAAATCGGCGAGATGGTAATAGCGTTGACACAGATGAGGCTGCTGGAATAGTGATGTGGCCATCGCTCATTACTTAACTAATTGACTGCTGGGATATTGAACTTGGTGTTACTTGACATGATAGTGAGATCAACGAGCGCACAGCTGTGCTACGCCGATGTCTGTGGCCGGAAGATGTCTTTGGTGACCTACGACCTATTAACCTTCTATCTCGACAGGGTTAGGAAGCGGAACCATCAGGTGAATAGGAAGCATACTCCGGTTAGCAATAAACTTACTTTTTCTCTGGGCGCGATAGTCCGAAGGCCAGCGCTATAGAGGAGGAATCAACCTGGGGCCTATGCACACTTCATACGTAGGTTGGCCGGAGTGGAAGAAAAGAAATGACTTGGCAGACAAGGAATAGCACTTGTTGCCACCGACTTTATACGTCTGCACACCAACCAAACTGGACGGTAGTGCTGAGTTTTTTATACCTTTTATGGAAAGTGGTAGGACAGTCGTTTTGGCTGACCTATTGGACAATGAGCCTCACTTATTTGCCAGTACTGTTTGTAAGTCCGCTACAAACTAGAAACTCAATAAATGGGAAACTGAAAATCGAGAGATTGTGGGTCATTAGATTGGGTTTGGAAGACAATGTGGTTACTACTTGTCAGTGCTGTTCTCTCGATCCCGAAGTTGAACTCTATTTCAAGCGGAATGGAAAATACAAAACCGTGGAAGTTTGTACAGTGTGGTCCAATTTCGATGGGATTAAATGGGTAACTTTCTTATTAGCGCAGATAAATGAAAACGGCTTAGGTACTCGTGACCTCTTTGTTCATGCTTATTCCATTGCCGTTGCCAAAAATAAGCTACCTTCTTTTGTTTTTTCCCTAGTGAGAAAAAGTGAAAAACAGCCGATTCCTTCAATTTGCTGTAACTCCTTTATTTCCGAAGCTAGAACAAATTATTTTAGCATTCTTAGGCACTGTCTAACGTAGAATTCAATGTCGTCAGTTGTTTTCTTCTAGCTCTTTCCATAACTGTGCTATTACTCAAAGTTGAATTTTCTAAATGGACCGAATCCTTTAATTTGCTGTAACTCCTTTATTTCCGAAACTGCAACAAAATTATTTTAGCACTGTTGGAGCATTTTTCAAGATAGAATTCAATGCCGTCAGTCGTTTTTTTTAGTCCTCTTCATAACTTCATAACTCAAAGTTGAATTGTTTAAATGATCAATTTTAAATATCATCTTTGAGTTACAGCGTAGTTATGGAAAAGACTAGGAAAAAACAACTGACGGTATTAAATTCCACGTTAAAAAGTGCCTAACAATGCTAAAATAATTTTGTTCTAGCTTCAAAAATAAAGGAGTTACAGCAAATTAAAGGAATCGTTCCATTTAAAAAATTCAACTTTGAGTTACAGCGCAGTTATGGAAAGGGCTAGGAAACAACAACTGACGGCATTGAATTCTACGCTAAAAAGTGCCTAACAATGCTACAATAATTTTGCTCTAGCTTCGAAAATAAAGGAGTTACAGCAAATTGAAGGAATGGGCTGTTTTTCACTTTTTCTCTCTAGAGAAAAAACAAAAGACGGTAGCTTATTTCTGGCAACGATAATGGAATAAGCATGAAAAAAGAGGTCACGAGTACCTAAGCCGTTTTCATTTATCTGCGCTAATACGAAAGTTACCCATTTAATCCCTTCAAAATTGGACCACACTGTACATATGGTAATACTGTCTGAACGCCAAGATTCTCGGTGCCTTAACACCTTAATTCTGAAATGATTTTTATCTCAACTCATATATGTAATAATTATGATTTGCTTCCTGATTTGGTAAATGGTTAAAGTTCATGACAATGGTTATTTATTTATGAATTAAGCTCTGACATGTTAATTTACAATTAGCTTGTTTCCTGGGTTGTTACTTTGGATTTATTAAATGTTTTGCATCTATCCTCAGTTAATACGAACGAGAGCTAGAATTTCAAGATAAATCTCTCTTTCAGATCTATTCGATTCCGTATTATGTGATTCCAGACAAGTTTATTCATGTACAAGATGTGGAAAAACGTACAACCAGAGTTACAACCTATCAAGACATGTTAATTATGAATGTGGAAAAGAACCTCAATTTCAATGCCCTTACTGTATTTATAAATGTAAAAGGAAAGATACACTAAAACAGCATTGTAAAATGTTACACAACCGACAGTGAAGGTTTTTAATTTCACATATGATGTAAATAAATGTTTGGTTTTGTAAGTCAATTGTTATTTTCTTTAAAATATTTTTCTATATTCAAATATGAATTTTAGCTTTTTGGAAATTGTTAGATTGGGTACGTCCTTATAAGAACTCTTTTTCTTGGTTTGGAATGCGCACAATACACGTAAATATAAGTTAGATTATCAGCTTGATATTTCGGAAAATAGATTATTATATATAGACAAAAGCATAAATAAAATTAAGTTTATTTTATTTTAGGTAAAAAGCTGTTGGACCAAAACCATACAAGGCTGACAGCTAGACATTTCTTAGATTATATTCCTTCAACAGCTCGTAAGAAACGTCCTGTTAGAAGATGTTTTGTTTGTGGCCAAAATAAGATTAGAAGAGAGACGAGGTACTGGTGTGAAGACTGTAACACACCGCTCTGCATTCAGCCGTGTTTTAAATTATTCCACACTCAAGTGGCTTTAAATTAGGGCATTTGAAGCTATGATTATACACAGTTGTTCTTTGTCTTTGTAAAAGCAGATTGTAAAGTATTTATTGAATTTACTATTAAATAATTGTTGGACTATAAATACATTTAATTATATGGAAAATGTTTTCTTCGGATAGCACTTCTGATTTAATCAGTTGCTGCAATCAAAATTATTATAGAATGTTAGTGTTGGTTGGTAATGGCTCGCTTTCGAGCATATTTATCATGATATTTTTGTACCTGAGTGAAATCTGAATTCTAACAAACCATTTAGTGAAAGAAGAAAAATTGAAAAAAGAAAAAAAAGAAGGTATCTGTAATGGTAAGGCATAAATCAGTTGGTTTTTCAGGTTTCTGATCGAGTGATCTACAAAAGAGACACATTGTGCGTTCGACATCTTGAGAAGCAGCATGTCATCATTTATGGCATTTTGTCATAAGCAAGAGTTAAATACCAAAATTTCTATCGATCGGGATGATCTTGTAGGAAGGGAAGAAACATTTTTGACTTACCACTATAATAAAAGTAGCTAGTTAAAATGTTCTGACTGTTTATTTTGCAATATGCGTTTTGCTTGTGATATGTTGGTGAAGATTCTATCTATAGCAAATCAGAAATATTATAAATCACGTTTCTGTTGTACTAATACTTATTTCTTTTCAGATTCCAACGAGTGCTTACACGTTTGCAATAAGTGCAATAGAGTGTATAAAAGCAAAGGATCGTTGATGCGCCATCTTCAATACGAATGTGGCAAAAATCCGTCTTTTCAGTGTACAGTTTGCTATCGATCTTTTAAAAGAAAAGAAACTCTTAAATATCACATTATTAGTGTGCATAGAATAGTGCCTATGTAATTTTATCTTAGCGTTTAATAAGATTAAAGTATCTCTTTTTAATATTGTTTTATTGAAATTGAAAATCTGAGAATAATAACTTGGGAATGATGTGATGTATTTTCAGGTATCATTTCTGTGTAGGTCATATTTTTGAACAATTTATTTAATAATATGATCTTGTATACTGATATAATGTTGTAGGTTTTGCAACAAAGAAATATCAATATAGTAGAAAACGAAGTAACTAAAACTAAAGTTTGTCATGTACTAAGATGTATTTTTTATTACAGACGAAAGGAAATATCACTGTGAGTGCGGTAGAAGTTATAAACATCAAAGGAATTTATCGCAACATCAGAAGTTTGATTGTGGAAAAGAGCCACGATTTTCATGCAATTTTTGTCCACTGCGATTTAGAACTCGATATAATTTAAAAGTTCACACTGTTCAGCACCTTAAGATAACTAACAATCAGACTCACTTTTACGAACCACCTCAAATGTAATTTTGTAATACTTGGAACATTTAATTTTTGATAAAATAAACACCTTTACACTAAACTACATATACGAAATTGTTTTTGTACGTTCAGTTGTTTTATTTTGGTTTTTATCAATAAATCTAATGGTTTTTTAGCTTTTTGCTCTTGTTTTTTACTGAAAAATTAAAATATATACTTGCCGGTAGAAAAAAATTAATTTTATGCTTTACTTTATACTCACGCTGTATACACACGTCATACTGATTTACTACGCGTTTCTGAATGATTAGGCATTAAAAATTGCGTTTTCATAGATAAACTTACCAGAATCGCATTATGGTCTGACGCTTGTTTCAGCCTATTTTAGCTTTGTTCACTAATGCTACAATAACTGAGGATGTGACAGAACTTAACACTTCTTTGTTTTAGGTTCTCACCTAAAAGTTCAAAAAGATGGATCTCAAATCTGCCCGAAATGCAAAAAGCCGTATAAAAATATAAATTCCTTAAGGACACACTTATCCTTTGACTGTGGTACCATGAAGAAATATCATTGCCATATGTGTTCCTATAGCTGTAAAAGAAAGTATAATTTATCTCAACATATCGCTCTTAAACATGTTAATCACACAGTCGTATAGTTTATTATTATTGTTTCAAATAGCTTGTCTGATGTGAATTACTCATGTGACAATATTTTAGCATCTTAACCATGCATTAATTATTTTTATAGAAAACTGACGATTTAATTTTTCTGTAATATTCTGTCGGTAGCTATAAATAAATAACAACTATAACAGTAAAATAGAAATGTGTTTACTTTACCGATTAGAACCAAAGGGAAATATCGAATGTGTTTGTTCTACTGCTGTAATAAAACATCTTATGTACATTGCTATTCAAGAAGTTATACCCTTATCTTGCACTGTATTTCAGATATTGGAGTAAAATCTATAGGTAGATACTTCAGTAAATATTGTTATACAGGGTCTTCTGGATCTTGGGGTATTAATTTTAACAGGTAATACTACATATTAAACAGTGTCGTTTGGCAAAGATTACCCTAGTAAAAGTTTTAATATAATGGAGATATTGACGTTTGAAAATGTAAGAAGGGCTAGATCCGGCTCTGTGGTGAAAGTTTTACTTTCTGACGAAAAAGTGAGAGTTACTTAAACGGAACAGTTTATGGCGGTTTTACCTGCTTTTTATAACCCATCATGTTTTCTCTGTCAGTATGAATCAGCTTTTTCCGTAGAATGTAGACTTGTTAATCCCATAAATGAAAAATCGGCTGCATGCATGCAGTCTCGTAGCAACAATTTCGAACACTTATTGTAAGTCATACATTCTTTCGATAATTAATTAATGTGTATATTTATTTTGAGAATAAGTAACTAGAATTACTACAATTAGAATTCTACTTAAAGCTTTAACTTTTAAATAAAATTGTGTATTGTAAAGATTTGTGGTAATTAACCGTAATAGTATTGGAGACAACTACACAAAGCGGTTATAAAATCTGTTATACTCAGGTAACAACTTTCTTTCATAGTTCCAAACAGGTGTTCTTAGAGTGCTCCCGAGTAACCTTGACTAATTGCTTGCTTTCAGTGTGTCCAATTTGAACCCAGTTGACTGTTAAGTTTAAATAAACATTTAAAATTCGGGTTTCTCAGTTGCACAAGCACCTTTTTAAAAAAATACCCCAAATTTGAAAACACCCTGTATAAGATGATATTTTGTAGTTTTATTTCATTTTTATATCACATTACTAAAAAATTTAAACAAACAATAGGAAACTTTTGATAGTTACTTTGCAAAGTTTTGTCGTTAACTGAGCATCAACTGAATGTCAAAAGTGTGACTCGCTCGCTATTGTCTTTGGAATTGAATTCTTTAAAAATCTTGTGTTTACTTAATTATATGTTAAAATCAAGGAGTTTTGTGTCCTAAACGCTGAGACTCCTATATACAAAAAACGCATCTTATAAGAAATCTGAATGACGAATGTGGAATTGAACCAAAGCTTACTTGCTTGAACGGCGGGAAGAAATTTGAACAGATAAGTAATTATCAGTCGCATGTCGGATTTCTACATTCACATGTGTAGTATAAGATATTAAGACACACATATCATCTTAGAATTATCTACTACTTTTGTAAATTTTAGGCTGTATTTGTAAAATGTTACATTCTATTTTCTTGTACTAATATAAGACTAATAAACCAAGAATGTAAATCATTGTTAGATTATGTAGTATGCAACGCGAAAAACCTGAGAAAGAAGCCTCGGAAACATCGGAAGATGTTCAATCCCGTAGCTCGAAGTCGAAGATTGGCCGTAGTTCAGAGATAATAAATGATCCAAATAATCACGTTATTGCCTGAAACTAAGGCTTAAATTTCAACTGAGAACCAAAAAATAAAAGAAAGAAACCATTGGCTAAGCCATTCAGCTTCTCGAGGGCTAACACCCTGTATATAGACTCCCTTCCAAATAACAACCTGTATATAGGCTTTACTCAAAATATCGCCCTGTATGTAAAAATTTAAAACCATGTCCTGAGGTCAAATTGTATTCTCTTTACTTGCCAGGGATATAAAATAAACGTTTTAAATCTCCAGCCTCTTTCTCGTTTCTCAAAATTAAAAAAATAATTCTTTATAGTACACAAAGGCAAATAATATCTTTGCTACTAGAAGTCAGGACTTATATCGATACGATACCTCAATATAGCTTTTAAAACAAAACAAAGCTTATACAGTGTGTCCAAGATAAGGATGCACAGCTGGGGGATCTTGGAAACGGTAAGAGATACAGCATCGGTTAAATGGAATGAAAGTTGGCTACTTATAGAACCTTTTTGCTGGCGTTTGCAAAATCTAGATATCTTGGATAGCTTCAGAGATATTTAAGAAAAGTAGATTTCTTGATTTTCGTTAATATTTTTTCTTTCCTTTATTTGAAGAGATATCGGAAAACTAAAACCACTTTTTCATTGCCACTTTCTGTTCTATTAAAATACGCTAATAAAATTACTGTACAACGTTTCCGTTTCGAGTAACCATCATCAACCTCATTTTTTTAAACAGGCGGAGAAACAACTGAAAATTGTTTTGAATAGCTCTTGTTGTCACGATTCTAATGATCTAAACATGATAGGGTTGTTTTGGTTTTGATTTTTTTGTGTTGAACGCTGCTGTGACCAACTGTAATAATTGCTGTTGTTCATCTTCAAAATTTTGGTTGAGCACATGATTCTTGACATAAACTCAGAGAAAAGAAATCTAACGGTATTAGATCAGGTGTTCGTGCAGGCCAGGGTACTGCAGAATGCGTAAGAAATCAAAACAAAGTTTCATGGCCTCGCCGTTAAACAATACGATCGTATTTACTGGACGGCAACAATTAGCGAAATTCATTACTTAGAGATACTTCTTTCTACTCGTGAACTTAGAAACTCAGAAGAGACAGAGCCCACTCCCGAAGAACACTATAAATCTCACAAAGACAACTTAAAATTTAAATTTACGTTACAACTTGATTTATAACAGACGAGACGAAGAAGACGGTACCGATCCCTCATGGGCCGGCATGTGCGTTGGCGACCAAAGTCTCAAATCTTTTCTCACATCTAGATGACTCAAATTAATCAACGGCAGAAGCCGGGTCTACACCACGTTATCAAAATGAACATGGGCAACATATAAACCGTGAAAAATTACAAACCATAAATCAGCCTCTTTTCTGAACATAAAAATGCCGAAACATAAACAAAATTTCTGCGAACTGATAAACTGTAAAAATGTTTAGACGTCTGTGAGACGATTCTGTATTGAAATAACGCACGTACACCGGGTAATTTTAGCAATATAAATTTTTAAAGAACCGTGAACAAAATATCTTTTAACAATATAAATAATTTAAAATGAGATGAAGCAGTAAATTTATATTAAATAAATGCATTTAGAACGAAACTCAAAGCAGAGACCGGATATGTACGCAACATTAGAAAATGACATTACAAGTAAACTTACTATAATACTATGAATGTCATTCGTCAGCCGTTTGCTAGACAGAGAATGTCAAAATTTTTGCATCTTTTGCATATTTTAGAATGACGCGCATATTTGCTCGTATTTTTCTAATTTTCTAAATTTTTTGTGTAATTACAAAATAAAAGTTGCAATATTTTAATGCAGTTACTTGATTTTATTCCTACAAATGAACTGTGTACTTGTTGTGTTTTGCTGGAAAATCCTACCGATTTCTACTTAAAGTAGGTACAGCAACACTACAACCCTTGACTTAATCAGTTTTTCCTTAATTGTAATTCATTCCTTTGTTGTGAATTACTAACCCAAATTAAAAATAATTCATATCTTGAAACTGAAACGCGAAAGGTTTATTTGTTATTGTGCACATCTTAAGTGTATTGCTGCATATTTTGGATATCTTGCTTCATATCTTGTATACAATTCCCGCATATTATAAGCGCATATTTCGAACAGATGTTTTGCATATAAATCCTAGTTTTAACTGATTATCCTTCTAATTTCTGAATTGAATATCGTCCCCAAGGACAAAGAGAGGATTTAAGAGGATAGATATAAGCAAGAGAATACGTTACGCCTCTGGAAAAACAGATACTTCTGCTAGATTTGGAGTCCACATCAATCTAGCAGAGCAAGTTTCTCATTTCTCATAGTAGACGTGGCGTCGTTTTCGAGTAAAAAAAGAATTGTGTGATATCTGAGTACGTTAGTTCCTAATTAAGTAGCCAAGTACAATAATATTCAAATGGAATTTCCTGTATGGTTATTGCGATATAGCAGCCATTCTTCCTATACAACTTAATTTATGTATTTCCTTCAATGTATGTAAGAAAGTGTTTAGTTGTGACATTCTGTGTCTTAGAAACGATCCAGTTTAGGATATTACTTATTGTTCCTGAAATACGCATTTAAAGTTTGAACACATCTTTAAGTTCTACCCTGTGCTTGTGTATTGATGCTTGCCTATTATGTGCTTGTAATCAACGCTGTCTTTTTGTATTATTATTAAAATTTAAAAGTTATTCCTTCAAGTAGGACGTTGTGTACGGGATGAAATTATTGACAAATTTCTCAAAAAAAAAGCAAAGGAATAATACTGCAACACTTGCCACAAACTTATATTCTAAAATACTAACAATAATTTAAATTTTAGGGCTTTACTATGAAATAGGTAATAACAACAGAGGACGGCTTCACAAGTGTGTGTCATGCAATCGTCGTTATGCACAAGTAAATAATTTAAGGAGGCACGAAAAGTACGAATGCGGAAAGCCTGCTTCGTTTCAGTGCTTATATTGCCCATACATGGTGAAGCAAAAGCACAATTTGTATGCTCATGTAGGAAAGCATCACCAAAGCAAGATGGACGAGTTCAAATACAAATTCAGAACTATTGTGCCACAAAAAACTAATGTTTAGCAAAATAAAGTATTTTTTCACATACATTCTTTTTTTTGTTCATTGCAGCATCTATAGTACTCTTCTTCTGAACTTTGGAAACTTAATGCTGTAAATCGTCTTGACGAGATCCTTGTCGGGGCGCGCTTTAGCAGAGATTAATTCATTTCAAATACTATTCACGTTATCCGTTCCTGCTCTATAAAACTTATTTAGCTCAAACGGTAATCTACTGAATTTAGGTAGTATCTGTACAACGATGTGGTGAGTATATAATAAATCTTTTCTCTCCTGACTATATCATTCTTCAGTTATCATTATTCAACTTATACAGTGGAATAATGTTTTTATTAATAATTCATTAACATGGAGTTCCACAAGATAATAGTAAAAAAAATAAATTATGCGATGATAACTTTAAAATTTAACGATCTGATTGGAGAAATCTCAAGAAACATAAATTTTGTAAGCTGTAATGTTTCTGTTTTTAATTTTAAATATATAATAGTCCTACGTTTGTTTTATATTTGTTTTCATCCATACCTTTTATGTATTTTTTAACAAATAAATTTATTTTAGGTAAGAGTAATGATCCTCCTTTCGTATGCACACGATGTGGAAAAATGTATCAAGTGTCGACGTCCTTGAGAAGACACATGAAGTATGATTGCGGACGAGTGAAGAGACCCATAGTAACCGGCTATAGCGTTACGTCGGCGGGATATGTTTGCCAAGCTTGCACAAGAAGTTACAAAGGCTTTGCATCGCTAAAGCGTCATTTGAAATACGAATGTGGAAAGTTTCCCAATATTCAATGTCCGGTTAGCGGATGCAATTATAAGGCCAAATTAAACGCTCGAATGCTACAGCATGTTAGGATGGTACATAAATTAGAGTGTTAGGAAACTGCAGCTTCTTCTTACATAAACATTTTTTGTTTTATAAATTGTGTTTACTTATTATGTAAAAGTTTGTTGTGCGAAATAAATAAACCAACAGCTTCCTTAGCAAGGTTAATTTTTAATTTAAAATAAATCAAGTAATAGTAACCAGTTATGTGTAGTGGATTTTTACCGGAGTAAAATAATAAACCAACTATGCTCTATGATGATAGAATTATTTCAATGAAGATAGGGTAAACGCACCTAATTACGTCCAGCTCCAGCCGTCCACCACCGAATCAATTATTGTTTGATAAATAAATTATGGCACCATAAATAACGGAGATTTTTAGCTTTGTGTTATCTACCATCTTTCGTTCTAAGGATTATGTTACATTCATTCCGGTAAATAAAAGTTGTATGTTAATTATTAGCATTTATTTACTGCCAGTGCGTGATTGTGTTTATTACGACTACCATTGAGTGCGTTCTTATTAACGAGAAACGGTTGCATTCTAGGTTGATTTGCGCATTTTTGTGGACATCTTCGTAAAAAGTTTTGTTTGGTAAATTAAAGCAATGGTCCTTCTTAATATTTAATACAAAAGATCCTGAATTTTAATTAAAGAAATGTCGAAAATAAGGTAGGCAGAGTACCGGTATTCACAGATTCGTCTGGTCACCCGCTCGCCGCCTTTCACTGTCGTGCAGTAGGTATTCCACAATACTGAGATTTTATATTACTGTTGCTCGACTTTTTAATTTAATTTTGTTGATTAGAACCCCCATTTATTAATCTCTCTATCATTTATTTGATGGTTATTAATCTTTTCAAAAAAAATCTAATTTTAGGAAGTCAACATGTCCAAATAACTTAAGTGAAAAATTAACCTTTAAAGAGTATCATGTAAAAAGTAGGAATTAAATTCATTTGTTTATTAATTATTACTTATTTTGTATTTGCACGTATTTTATAAAATAAATTCTTTTCGTTTCAATAAATCGCTTATGAGCAAATGCAAGAAAGGCATAAAATTGTTAAATTATTTTATGCTTATGGCGAGTAACAAACATATCACTAAAACAGATTTAATTTGCCAAACATGTGATCCGAATAAAGCTTCCAAGAACTCGTATGTAATCATTCAAGAAATAATCATTCTTCACGTTTATACGATGTTTATAGCTTTGTTTCTTAAAGGGCGGCTACTAGGACCTCGACGGCGCATTTTTAGTAAATAGCGGCGGATTACTGGGCCAAAGTGTCTGTTTTAATGAATTATTTTTTTTGTCATATAAAACTAAACGTTTAATGACTTTTGACGATTGAGTATGCATACCATTTAAATATGCATAACTATATTGAAAGTCTCATTGATAAATATTATTTCGTTTTAAATTTAAACGAATTTGAACTTCAAATATGCTTTAGGTGGCAGAGGATTGGTGCTTTTACCCTACAAATTCTTATTTATTCTTCTCATGATGCACTAGCAAATCTCGATAGGCGATTGAAGCTAAGCGTTACATCTATGATTTAGAGTTTTGTCTTTCTGTATCCTATAGAGATTAGAATATTGTCAGTAGCTTCGCCAAGTATATGTAAATAGATATCTGATGGACACTTACAGTTGCTGAATTCTATTTCCACCGAACCTTCGGGGAAATTATATTCTAGACGAAACTCTATTTTGGTAGGCTTGGTCCAACGTCTGTCTGCATTATCTACTGTATTCGCATCCTCATTTTATGTTTTTCTAGATCGTACGTTATTTAGTTTTGCAAGACTATTCATCAAGATTGACGCTGATGTGGATGGCTGGCTAGAAACAACATTGTTTACTTCTTTTGTAAGGTTTGCGCTCGAGTTTGCAGTGGTTGATGTAAAAGCACAGCTCACCCTTTTACGATCTACCATTCTCGTAAATCATCTTCCATATTCTCATCTTCATCATCCTCTTCATCTGTGATAACATTATTGTCCAACGGCAAATCTTCATACAAAATTTGCTCAGCTAATTCCTGCAACTTTTTTGCCGAAAGCGGTTTTTTTTTATATCCACTTTATTTTGTTGTCAGCCATTTTATTCCTGACGGTACTTTCGAGAAACAATTTTCAGAAACAAACACTCATACAAAGTAGCATGTATTGCACTAACTTGCAGGTTATAAAACAACTGACTGGAAAATGTGCGTATCACACAAATATACGTTTACAAAGCTTTTGATTGGTTGTACTGATGGTACTCAGAAATATCGTCAGGAATTTAAACGTCGAGAGTGTCAAATGTGTTGTTGATAGTGATATAAACCTGCAGGTACTCAGAAGTACCGTCAGGCACTAAAGGGTAAACATCTCTGAAAATTATCGTAATACACACAAAATTACATTGAGGACATTGAAAATTGCTTCAGATACTGAAGTCGAATTTAAATAAATAAAACATTTCGAAAAGGCTAAGCCTTACACTCACTTTTGTAGTATTTGGAATGGAATCTACACAAGTAACAACGTGCATGAGCCTTATCCGTGTGTCTGATTGTAAAGTGCGCGGAAATTAATTTAAATTGCCAATACTCAAGAAAAACAGGTAAGACAGAAGAATTTTACATTGTTTTATATGCGCTTCATTCACCTATCAGCTAAATCTGAAATAATTTAAGATTATAAATGTATGAATACCATGAACAAAACTGTTGACTTATAGAAATGGTACTAAGTAGATTTTATATTTGTCACTGCATGTTTTTAACTGCCGTTATCAATATGGAACTTAAACAGCTTTTAGTTATTTTTATGGAAATGCAGACTGGGCATCATTTTGCATAACTGTCACGTACACCAAATGCCAAAATGCCTGCGGAATATTTTTTTGATTGGAATGTTTCGTGAATATAAAATCTACTTCATTAAAGTTGGGTGATGAAAAAGTCTTAGTCTGATTACCCATTCGATCTCTTTATCACACAGGTAGTTAGTCAAAATAATTTTATCAAAAACCACGACAGAGGTTTAGATTTAAAAAATATCGGATGTTTAATAAGTAGCACGTCTGCACTAACAGTAAGTAAATTTTCAGTTAATAAACTACCGCTTCTTCTTTTTGTTTATTTTTGTTTACTTACTCTTCTATTCTGTAATTGTTCAATATAGCAACCCCTAGGAAAACGACGTTTTGAGAGCGAGCTTTTGGTATCAGCAGGTAGAGAATTACCCACAGAACACAATTAGGTGGCACGAGGTAAAGAAAATTTTCCAATCTTGGTGAAACCGACGAAAAACGTTTTAGGTTATGTTGCACGATATAAACTATGAAGGTGGCATTAAACACTACCAACCCCCCTACTGCAGCATGAACCGCGTATGGATATCTCCCAACTTTGCGCGGGGGCGTAGCGAGGGTGTGGTTAGGTTTGAAGGAGTTAAACATTAATTTTTTTAATTAATTTTACCCCAAGCGAGGGTGTTCCTAAGTTAGGAGTTAAACGTTAACTTTTTTAATGAATTCTACTCAAATCTTGCGCGGGGGCGTACCAAGGGTTTGGTTGGGTTAGAAGGAGTTGAACGTTAATTCTTTTAATGAATTTCACCCCAAGCGAGGGTGTGGTTAGGTTAGAAAGAATTAAACGTTAATCTTTTTAATGGATTTCACCCCAACTTTGCGCGGGGGCGTAACGAGAGTGTTGATAGGTTAGTATAGTTAAAAGTTCATTTTTTAATGAATTTACCCGTGCTTACGCTCCAGGCGATTTAGGGAAATTGGGTTTTGGTACTCTCGGTTGGTACGTTGTTGGAAAGTATAGTGTCATGGCTGTCGTTCTGCTAGTGAACTGTTAAGATCGTCGATTTCCGATGTTTTTTTAAAAATCTTCTAAGTGTTTGGCGTCGGAGAGACCTTTCGCAGGTGTCTTTTCTGAATGGATATACATGTGTTTGTAAGGTTAAATTCTTTTTGTACAAGTTTAATCCTAGGGGTAGCTGTATCGAACTGTTACCTACAAAGATATCAAGCTTCAACTAGAAATTCGATTTTCTAGATATGACATTTGTTATCCTTTAGGTTGCATTTAGGTGTACCGCCTTTATTCTCCATTAGGCTGATAATATGTATGGACCGATACAACAGGCAGCTTTTCTCTACTTACTTTAATCTACTTCCTGTTGAAAATCCCAATTTTGAAAGCGGCTATTAAGCAAATTCAGTTTTTGCCTACGGAATCACTCAAACGTGTCATTTACTTATTATTTAATGACCACACAACTAGACTAATAAACGATCTTATTTCAGATTCCGTGTCGACAGAAATATTAATTCGAGCTCAACACCCGGATCGTTTAAGTGGGAAGAAAGAAGTAAGGTATTGCTGTTCAAAATGCAATAAAAATTATAAGCATCGCAAGCATTTAACGAGTCATTTGACTTATGAATGCGGTAAAGAACCACAGTTCCAGTGCGAAGTTTGTCTTAAAAGGTTCCATTATAGGTATATGTTGAATTCTCATTTACGATATCTTCATCAGATATATTTGCCTATTTCTTGATTCAATTTATAAGTACATAAATGGTGTTAGTTATATAGTTGTGATTTATGACGAGTGTTAATTAATTATTGTATTTAACAAGACAGTAAATAAAATTCAAGAATATTACTATTATTTGTAACAGGAGGATTATTTTACGTTAAAGATTTGTGATGTTATTAGTCGAAATGTAGACTCCTTTATATAGTATTAAAAAGTATTTAAATCATGTGATGATATTAATTTTTATTTCTGTTTTAGGGCATTTTCAGTTTTTCTGCCCAAAATGCAGCAAAAGTTATCGGCACCAACAGTCGCTATATCGACACCAAAAATTCGAGTGTGGAATGGAACCAAAATTTGTATGTCCATTTTCAAATTGTACATACAAAGGAAAAAGAAAATCTCATCTTAAGTGTCATATGTATAATATGCATGCGAAGAAACTGGAACAAGCCTGTCAAAAGAAAGTGGTTTTAGAGTTTACGTCATGAATATCCTTTCTATCACAACAATCATTAGTTGCTTCTCACTCTAGTTAGGATTATTGTCGTTGACTAATTCCCTTGTAATCAATTTTTGAAGTTTATTAGTACGAAATGAAATTGAAAAGAATGAGTACGACTTGGTTAGTTTTACAAAATGCCTAGTTAGCAAGTTTGATTGTAAATATCTTTTGTTATTCCTATTTACATAGATGTAAAAACTATTTTAGCCTTAAGTTAAGAAATAAAGCGTAACCGTCATCTTTGTCTTTTTTTTATAATGTAGTATGTTTACTATAAAAAAATGATAGGTAACAGGAATTGCATGGTTGTCTTCTATCTTCGTTACAGTTAACCGAAGAAATGCAATGAGTATTGTCAAAACACCAAGTGTTTCATGACCAGACCGCTATAACACATGGTGGTCACGTCATTTTAAGTCAAAAAGTCAAAACATATTATACTCAAAAACCAATCGTTTGGAAGTTGCAGGGTATTAAGCTATTATTAGGTATCGACAAAAGTATTCCAAATTCAAAGACATGCTTATTAGATCTCAGTAGTGGAAGAGGTGATTAGTGTGATTCTTGATCATCTCAATCATGTTTGATGAAAATCTGACATCGGAGTTACAATAGCTTGATTAGTCACTGAATAGTACTGCTCTGGGTTCATATTTTTAGCCCATGCAGATGAAGGCGTCTTTGCTTACAACACTTTCTTAGCCCACAACGAAGTAATCTCACCTTCATAGTGGAAGTACTCACACTACCATTCGTAGCTTTGCACCATAGCTAAGTTAATTCATTAGAACTAAGGCTTCTATCGACCAGTCTTGGTTTTCTTAGGACAGCTATATCTCGAACTGAGGTTTTTCTTGGCTGCCCTCTGTGCGGTGTATCATCAGTTGTTCCTGTTTCAGCATACTTTTGATAACTCGAATAACTGAAGACTGATTACACTTAACTTTAGCGACTGTAACTTTTTCACGATGAAAAATAGTTTACCAACACTTTTGATCTGATAATTTTATTTGTTTCTTCCGGGGCACCATTTTGCAACTTTTGACGAAGTCAGAAAGTCCATAAATTCTAAAATCGTATATATAATATAAAATTGCTTATGTACTTAGAAGATCATGCAAATCCGTGACAGCAATTAGTTGTATGTAGAGATTAATGATAGAATTACTTTCTCATTATTTAACCCATAGCTAATCTGTTATGGGAACATTTCAGTGTCCTTACTGCTCGTGTAGAAGCAAATGGAAAGCTAATTTGAAAAAGCATTGTGTAACTGTTCATAAAACGTTTTATCAGTAGTTGGTAGAATTTTGTATTACTGGCATTTTTGGAAAGCGCTTTCATATCTCCCACCTTTCACGGATCAGCTTGAGGTGTCAAATTGCTAGGTTCGTCGAGAGGGTCGCGGAGGTACTGAGTTCAGGTGCCAGAGAGACCCCGTTCAAAAGTTATGAGCATTTTTGTAAAGCGCCGGTTCTACCACTTTCGTATCCTCCACCTACCACGGATCAGGTCAGTTGAGGTGTGATCTTGTCAGGCTTGTCGAGAGGGTCACGGGGGTATTGAAACTAGGTGCCGGAGGTGCCACGAAAATTTGTGGTGGAACTGGCGCTTTACAAAAATGCTCATAACATTCAAACGGAGCTTCTCCGGCACCTAAACTCAGTACCCTCGTGCCCTCTGGACAAGCCTGACAATATGACACCTTAACTGGCCTGATCCGTGGTAGGCGGGTATACGGAAGTCCAGCCAAATTTTTATTTTTATTGTATAAAGCAGATAGAACTAGAATTCAACAACGGGTACTTACATTTTTTTATGCCTTTTAAAGTTAGGGCTATCAAAAGATCGTTGGAGTCAGAAGAGATTCTTGTATTTGAATCTTTAAAAACGTATGTGGTGTGTCACTTAAAAAATTATGACGGCGTTGTTACTCGAAAACAAGTGATGTCCGGGAATTGCCATTGGTAGGAAAATAAGTATTTTATCACATAAGATTGATGTGTCTGAGAATTTTTGTGAAAGATAACTTATCTCAAGTTTGATGAATTTGTCCTGTACTTTTGCTGTTTGCTGTATATTAAATCTGAAATTTGTTAAGTCAAGTTACTGTAGTAAAAACCAACAGATAATAATAAAAAAACTCTTTCTAGGGTTCTTTCTTCAAAGCAGAACTTCGGAAACCCATCGGTTTAAGTGCAACGGTTGTACCAGATCGTATAAGTATTTGAGGAGCCTAAAGAGACATCAGAAGATAGAATGCGGAAAAGAAAAGAAATTTGTTTGCAATTACTGTTTAGTTAGGTTTTATTATAAGCAAGATATGGAAGCTCATACAATTAGAAAACATCTGCATCTATGCTAGTTGAGGGCTTTCCAGTTTCACATTGTCTGGATTTAAAAGTATCTATAGATAGTAGTAACATTGCATTCCGAATTTGAATTATTAGTATGTAGAAGAATAAATGTACTATTTAGTTATTACTTCTATAATAGATTAATTTAAAACAAAATATATGTTTAAATCGTTGTTAAATAAAATAACAGAACTTCTCGTGGGAGTTAATCGAGGGGAGTGGGATTCGACATTTTCAAGAATCCACACTTTTAATTCTGTAACAACATCTGTAATAGCATCTAAGTAGTTTTCTTAAATTTGTATTAGTATTGATTGTAATATAGTTTCTTTGGTTTATTAACTGTTACATTACCTATGTTTCAGGTCAAGAAGTGTATTATTACTATTGTAACAAATGTAACAAAGGTTACAAACAGCAACGGTCTCTGTGGAGGCACACGAAGTTTGAGTGTGGGCAACAACCACGCTTCATTTGCAAATTCCCGAAATGCTACTTCAAAACTAAACACAAATTCAACTTGAAGGATCATTTATTACATGTACATAATGTTACAGAACCGATTTGTAACAAGTATATAGAAAAGAATTAAAAGTTCAGTACAAAATTATTCTTGTTTTTATGTATATAGAAGAAAATTGCTGTTCGAGGTACATATAAATGACAGTCTGAAACCTTTGAAACCATCTAATAATGTTTTATCTGAATATAACAATTGAGTCCACGTAAAAGTAGCTGCTCTCTCCCCACTAAACAAAAAACAGAAAGAACGGTCGAAAGAACCGTTGAATTGAATTAAATTATTAGAGCACGGGTTTGTATGCAATCAACGCGAATATTGTAGTAAGTTCTACAATCAGAACGGTAAGAATATTATTTTTTGTTAATTTTGAATAAATATAAAAATAGTGTTTTTAATATCTTTCTAGGAATGGTAGCACCCTAACGATTATTATTTTAAAGAAACGCCATTGTTTTTTCTAGGTGTTTGAATGAAATCTCCACGCATGTTTTAACATTTCTCTGATCAAAATCACTTTCAAATGTACTGTAGTTAATGAATACTAATCGTATGTCTTCAGTTTATATATTTTTCTTCTAGTACTAATTTTTAACAGTGGTTACTTTTCTAGGTGCCAGTATAGACTTTTATGTGGACAGTACTGGCCGATTCGTCTGCAGTAAATGTGGCCTGTCTTACAAACATAAAACGCATTTGAAACGACATATCCTAAACGAATGCGTAAATGTATCGCCGAGATTTCAATGTAACTGGTGTGGAAGACGCTTTTCTCAAAAAAGTAATATGAAGAGACACGAGAAACTCAGCAAATGTAATTTCCATCATTACCCGAAAGTGGATAATCCGAACGCGTTCGATGAAATATGTGACGTGGATGATTTGTAGTTATAAGTATGGATTACTTAGACCGATATTTATTTTTAGGTACTAAAACGGCATTAATTTGTTTATACTATGAAATATACAAGAAAAGCAATTTTTGTGCATTATTTGATACGTTCTTCCTGCCGTCCAAAATATTTTAAGTGTTTTAGTACAGCATACAGGGTGTCTCTGAAATGAAAGAAAGTATTGATGCAACAGATTCCTCAGCTAGAATTAGTGGTAGTTTCTTATACAGACTTAGGTTGTAAAGTGTATAGTTTTCAAGATACAGGGAGTCAAAGTTTTATTTTAATTTCTTGATTTCTTTTTTATCACTGATTTAACCTCTTGGTTACACCATATCTGCCACTACATTTTTGTAAGATATGCTTCTACCTTATAACGTACATTAGCTACAAGTCAGAATATCTGGACAAATATTTAATACGTTGTTTTTAGGATTTTTCCCGTGTAACCTGTGCGGAAGAGTATATCGGCATTACCAGTCCCTATACAGACATTGCAAATATGAATGTGGAAAGGAGCCTACGTTCGTTTGTCCAGTAGAGAACTGCACTTATGTTGCCAAAAGGAAATATTACATGAAAACTCACATTTATAATATTCACAAGTTATGAGCGTGAAGCTCATCGATATATTTATGAATCTCAAGTTGTTGTCTCATGTTTTATCTATATGGTGTAATAAACAAGAAAGAAGTAAAAATAAAAAAATGATGTTTGTTTTGTATCCCCTATAAAATCATTAGTTGGTATGGTAAATAGAGTTGATTATTTATATTTTATTCAACGAAATACGTATCTAGTGACTTATTACATTCTATGATTTGTGTAGTCAAAAAGTAATGTTAACTTGGCAGCTTCTAGTATTACACGATTGCGTTTTTAATGAAACTTTGGTATTGACAAACTAACTAGATCTTTATGAATCTTAAGGACCTGCTCAACCTTTAAAGGCCTGTTCTATAGGGACTATAAAGATGACAGCGGTAAGATGCTTAATTATAGGTGGTCAAGTTTACATATATATATATATACAGGGTGAGTTTTTTCCGATGTTTAGTATGGGGATCTCGAAAACTAGCAGAGATAGAGAGATGATTAAATGGGGAAAAAATTGTAGTTTTACGAGCTTAATTTAATGAGTTTCTTGTTTTTTAGAAAAAATGCATGGCTAACTAGATATCTCGCAAAAATTTTTTTTTTGTTATTTTGTTCAGTGCCTATAGCTCTGGTATTATTGACTTTAGAAAAAATGTATAGTGGAAAAAGTTGTAGCTAATTATGTGCTTAATAATACAGTCTAACCGAATTTTTTATTTAAGCTATAATTTTTGAGTTATGACACAAGCTTGTGTTTTTTCTAATGGAAACCATAGTCAGCTAAGACTTTATAAAAGAGACCCTTTTTCAACGATTCTAACGATATACCACTTGACATAGTTATTTTTATAAATAAATAAATTATAGCTGTTTTTTTCTTTTCATTTTCGAACCGTTCAAGTAGTACGCTATAGAAACAATTGATAGATGTGTATCGCGTTTAAAATAAAATTTAAGTTAGTTATTAAAATTTTTTTTTAATTTCGAAATTATAGACATAATTATTGTGGTGTGAAATTTTTATTCCGCTGGAGTTACAATTTTAAATAAAAATATTTCTGACAAACTAATAAACAGGGAATGACAAACGATAAATTAAGAAACAATAAAAGAAATTAGGATATAAATAAAGTAGTACCAAAACAACGTAATTGACGTAAGTAAAGTATTTAAGGTAAGTGAACAAAGCAGATTTAGATAAAAATAGGTACTTCACTCATAGATGTAACTAAAAACTAAAAATGCTGTTAACATAGTATGCTATGGAAACAATTAACAGATGCAAACGACAACTACCTGTTGACAGGTGCAAATCATTTAGTTTCTAATTAATGTTGATTTTGATTTCGTCAATTATCAATATGAATTTTTCTAATCAAGAAAAGCGTGAT
>VTPC01001002.1:0-50971 GCA_011009095.1 Ignelater luminosus
CTACAAGTTCAATACGAGAAAGTTTATAAATCTCTTCCAATATTTTATTATATATTTATTGTAAATACAAAATATTAAAAAATCAACGCTCTTTCTATGTAGGTTAAATTTGCACACCACTGCATACCACCAATTATTAACTTAACGAAAAAGTTAGGAATCTGTTTTTGATGGCAAATTGGCAATCAATAATATACCGCTGAATTACTTCGTGCACAAGCATTGCTTTCATTTCGTTAATTATTGTTATTTTTAGCGGAAAATGCTCCTAATTATCTTGTTGAAAAGTTCTCGAATCAAGAAAAATAAAAGATATATAAATAGTACCTACCAATGGATTAACAAAATAAGAAGGAAATTGACACGAATTTTACCACCAAAGAATTTCTAAATAGTTATGAATGTAAAAAGTTGAAACGATATTTTAAGCGATTTACATTAAGTTGATTGAAAAGTTACTTTTTCAAAAGTTGCGTACTTTATTACTTGGTGGAAAATTTACTGTTTCGAGAGACGTTTAGATAAGGATAAGATTAGTAAAAGTTTATTTCTGCCATTTTCAACGACTCTTTTAAGGTTGTAACCCTGACCTGTCTTTTTTTAGAACATTCGATAAACTTTATTTATTGCCTATACCTATATTCGGTATTGAATTCAAAGCTGTCAAACTGTGGTTAAAACGTTATACTGTGACAGCTCAAAGTGACTATACCTAAAATAATTAAATTAGCAACTCGCCAAGCTTATTGATTTTAGCTGTATGAGTAGTAAAATCTGTCAAATGCAGAAATTAACACGTTTCAGTGGAAGATTGCAATTTCAACGAAAATAGATGCACTGAATATATTGTAGTGCACTGATGTAAGCGACGTATGCAGTTTCAGAAAACAAATTACAGAATTAACAATTAGTTGAAAGTTTAAAATTAATCTTGTAATGACATTTATTAGATCACAAATCTTTTATAAACCTCTAGAAAGAAGTTACTACTACTAGTGGTTGTGTAATAGATTGCTACACAATAGTTAATAGCAACCTTAAACCTATAACAGCAGATTTTGGGAAGGTTTATATGATAGTTGTGTACCCTGAATGAAATTAGGAAAGCACAACACACATCGATTTCTAGTATAGTAGACTGATTCATTATCAGAACTTGTTTTTGGTATTCCCTAAAAGCACTTTGATTTAGATGGAACGACAATATTGCTAAGAATATTCTATAATTAATGTAATTGGAATATATAATTAAATTATTCACAGAGATAGAAAATTATATTTGAACCAAGCGTAATAACAGCACTACAACTGCATTATACCTAATTGGTACTACTGGCTGGGCTATTCTTCACCGTCGTAACAATATTGTTTTGATCATCACTTCATCATGAATAAGAGAAATGCTGAGGCGAACTTACTATGTATATTTGCTGAATTTCATTCCGTTAGCAGCTCGTATTCGTCTATGAATAATAATTAATAATTTTGATGAATGGTTAATTCTCTAAATAGCTTGACAAGTGTAAGGAGTTCATAAACATAATTAACTTGTATTTTTAAAATAATAATTGTTGGAGACTATTAATTTGTATATTGTGTGATCAAATAAACCGAAAGAAAAATACTAAATCAAAGCGGTCACAAAATAATTTCTGAAACATGGAACATAAGAAAATTCAAGTAAGTAAAATAAACGGACTAGCACAAGAACAACAATAATATGATATCAATGTGCCGCCAAAACAGAAAGCCTATTAGCGAAGAAAGAAGAATCTTTTCTAAAAACATAGTTGTGAGCTTATGACGATGACGATTGATTAAAACGTTAGCAACGGGATTCTAACTCCATATTTACACAACGATTAAAGAATTAATTAACACAAGCTCACCTCCAACTTGCAACCATGAGAATAACAGCAGTATAACTGAATCTTTTATAGTCAAGAAAACTTCTAAAGACTTCTGACCACACTGTTTCAACAACAGTAAAGCACGTTGTCAGAAAAATTTGTAGCTGCTATTCACCCTTTACTCCACCATATGGACTAATTCTAACAAGATGTAGCGCTATCTGTTGGTTTGTAAAACTACATATCTATTGCCATGTAGCAGCCAATTTGATAAGTTTACTCTTTATGTTGTCGTCAGCCATTTATTGTTTTGCATCGTGCGAAGACTGTTAGCGGGACATCTAACATATTTCTTTTGCGAGAGTAAGAAACTGACTTTCAGAAAGACTTTGCACAGATTAGTTTATGGTTAGATGTATCGAATATTTCTAGTAATTAGATGCTGATACATAAATGTTGGTTTTCATATTAAAAAAACACAGAAACGCTTAAAGCCAATTTCATCAGCAAAGTTCCAAATAAAGTTTCGGTTTAGACAAGACCAAATATCAAACAACGACATGAATATGTCAAAAATAGACATCTAGTAGTCATTCTTTTTTGTCATTTGTGCAAATCTTCATGGTTACTGACAGCGTTACTATTTCACATCAAATAAAAGTCTAAGACGCGGCTGCAGTTTATTAAAACAATGTCTAGGTTTTTTAAAAACTTTGTTCGATAAAGAAGAAGGTAAACAAACAGCATTCGCAGAAAAAAAGGACAAACGTATTTGTTGGGCGTACATTAAGGTCTCAATTACTGTTTTTAACCTTAAATTTATTGTAAAGTCATACCTATATGACAACGTTTTAAGAAAGATCATCATAAAGGACAGAATTAATGAGACAACAATGAACTTGAAAAATCAGTTGTTTAAAAACTGCCAGCAGTAAAGAGGTTATCAATATATGTGGAGTCCGTTTTGAAAACATGTGCAACTTTGACAAAACCAACTTATTTGATGATCCGGGCAGCAAAAGGTCATGATGCAACTAAAAATTAAATAATGACAACAGATAGAAAACGCTTTAAAAGCCTAGTTTATGATACTATAATGAAAAAGTTGGTTGCCCTGTATGTTAACTATAAGACAGATACGTTGTGAATTACGGATTACGGTACAACAGGAACAGTGATTTAAGCATCAATCTTTTCAGGATTGATTTATATTCTTCCTGCTGCTGATTCTAAAAGCAACAAGAAGAGACCAACAGCAAACATAACTTTGTTACTCTACTCCCCAACTTCTAAACACTAATGAAGAAATACTACCAGAAAGAAGAAAAGTATTACCAAGAATCAGTAGCTGTCTATCCCAAAGCATAAGTTTTTAACGCTCCTGGAAAAGTTAATGGCCGTCCTTGAAACAATCGCAGAGCCGAATTTAAAAGCTGGCTACAGGAAGACAAGAATATGTCATCTGGACTAGGTGTTACAACGGCTGCGCTCCGCTGCAGGACGATATATTAGGAATGAGTAACATCATCAGAAAATCATCTAAAAGGAAAATGGGAGAAACAACACAAAAAATAAAAAATGCATTTCTGGTCTAGGTAGGAAAAAGCAAAAGAAAACGACAGCACCTGCCCGTGCAGTTAAGGAAACAAAAAATTCCAACGACACAATCCGAAACGCTTTAAAGAAGATTAGTTGAACTTAAAAGCTCTTGCTGTTGTGTTCTCTAGAAATTATTACATTGAGGTGTACTTAAAATCAAGTGCATACGTGGTCATGAATTTTAGGGTGACCGAATCACAGAGTAAACTACCAACGACTACAAGGTCAGCGCCATGGTAAAAAATAGCAAATGTTGGAAATGACTTGTGACTATGTAAAATTTAGTAGTCAAAAAAGGAAATTGTTTAGATTAGAAGCCAGCCCAAGAAGGTCGACCGCCGGCGCCAGAGACTTTACAAAGTTTAGAAGATACCTAGACCGAATATATCACCATTTTTCAAAGATCAGTAAATGTAAATATTTAACATACGGATGCAGAAAAAGAAAGGGGCTACCAACATCAGTAATCAAAATCTGAGTATCAATTAAAACATCTAGGCTAATATTTTAACAACCTTAGAAAAAAAGAATCTTAAATAAGTATCTACATTTCAAAAAACAATCAAGTCAGTGAAAAGGAAGCTGCGAGAACTCAAAACAGAGCAATTAAAAAATTGCAACTTTGAACTAAAAATAAATAAGAAACGAAATAATTTATAACGTACGTAGATCTGAAAGAATAAGCAACACTAATGGACTAGACAGCAGATGGTAGAAGAAACATAAACGAAAATAATAAAAGATAAAATGACGAGAACAGGAAATGGCAGATTGCAACCCAAGGGCAAAAAATAGAAAGAAATAAAACCGTTTAAGTGCAAAGACTAAATACTAGAAGTAGTAAGTATGTATTGTGCTCAGCATTGAGTTTTTATCTTACTTTCTGATCATCAAAATAGCCTAACTGAAATACAAGCCGAAATGAGTTCACTAGGCAAACAAATAGCTTAAAAATGTAATAGCCCTGAACCATTGAGTAATGGGATTGGTGAAATGTCATGTAAGTATGACCTACTATAGATTATATAGCAAGGACTAAAGTATTTATCAGCACTATTAAATAAGCTATGATTTCTGAATTTTCTAAAACACTAAAATCATTAACTGAGAAATTCCAAATTTGAGGTATGGATGGAGTCGTATTCTTTTGACTGCAATGCATCACGTACTGTTTTGATATATCAAAAATTGTGTTTTTAATTAAAAAGCAGTGAGTGAAAAGTGTTTTGATATTCAAAATGCAGTTTGTAGTTTGTCAAACAAAGTTTATCAAGTCAGGTGCACGCCATATATGGAAAAGGTCTTAAATAAAGAGCAGTAAAATCGTAATATGACCAAAGAAACAAACAACCGTATTAGAAAACGTTTTCCGATTTGTAACAGTTCTGCTGATCACTAAATGGCATTAAATTTAGTCAATTTTTTACTAGTTAATATATACTATACTCTAATTAAATCTACTTTGAATGTTTTTTGCTGAGAAGTATTTTATAAGTTATGTACTAATTATATACCGGTATATGCAGTGGAGAAGATCGTAATGTTTGAGATTTCTACCTACAGAAGACAATGGAAATCGATTTGCTAGCGCAACCAACTTGTCATTTCGTAAGTACTCGCGTGCTCTTCTTTCATGAGTCATTGCATTTTAAATTGATTTTGTTATGTTTTAAGGTATTAAACACTGCTACTACAGCGATTCTAGAATGTACTTGTGTTGGATAAACTTGTTTATTTCTGTTCAGAATTTCTAATTTTGCTATTTTTAAAATTAATTACTCAGTTTATGATTACACTAATTGCACCTAGAATTAAGGTAACACACAGGACATAATTGAATATAGAAATCTTGCCATTAAAAATTGTTAATGAACACCAAAAGCTAGATTTTACTGAAAGAGAATTAATAACTAATAGTCCCAGTTCTTGTCAAATTGCAGACCTAATTGTATTTAACTTTTGCTGTGCTAAGTTTGATATTGTATGTTCTGGATCATTTGAAACAGGATGTATAATATCATTTCATGTTCATTCTGAAATTTTTAATTGAATACAAATTCTATTCTTAGTGTATACATATTGTAATGATATATTAACTTCAATGTAATGATTTCCACAACATTTAATTATAGTCTTATTTCATGGGCCGAAATTGAATTTTATTTATCAAAATTTTAAATTAATGTCAAAAAAATGTTTGTTAATTATAGGTTAATTGTTATGACATTAACTTGTGTCAATGAGATTTGTTAGCTTCTATTACGAATGTCAAGATATGTTTGTCAAAAAATTTTATAAATTGATAATGATCAACTCATTCCAAGAATTTTTACATTTTTTTTTTTATCTAACTATACTAACTACACAGCTTTATTATTTTAACTTTCTTCCTTTTTTAGTAGTTAAGATTTTACTCTATTTTTTATTTTATTTCTAATTATACCACCTTTAG
Source organism: Ignelater luminosus (assembly GCA_011009095.1). Lineage (NCBI taxonomy): Eukaryota > Metazoa > Arthropoda > Insecta > Coleoptera > Elateridae > Ignelater > Ignelater luminosus. Next base: position 5,902 of record VTPC01001002.1, read on the forward strand.
TAGGTCCTCTTCCTCTTCTTGGGACTCCTTTGTTCACCTTTATAGCACTCAGTCTCGTCTTCTCACAATTTTGCACTTTGTATCTCATCCAATAATTGTTTACCACAATGAAATTGGGAACGCGCACCAAGTCACTCTACTCATTTGCTTCCTTCCTCATTTTTCCATTTACTGTACTGATTCTTTCTTCATTTCCATTTGGTCTCTCTTTGTCGATGTTTTTTTTTTGTTTTAGTCAATTAATGATAAGTAAAAGTCTATTTATTTGGTGTACCTTATTTTATTTTATTTTTGATATACTTTTCTTGTGATAACATGTCACATTGCACATAAACCGCAATAAACATAACAGAAACCATAAATATAACAAATCTTAAGAACCATTCACATAAAAATCTTAATAACCATATACATAAACATCTTAACAACCATATAAATAACGAATATTAATAACCATTTACAAAAATAATCTTAACGGTCCATATACATTTCTTTATTATTATTACTTCTTTTCATTTTTTAAAAGAAAAAACTTATTTCACAATTCTCTATTTTTCATTTTTTTATACCTATCAACAACCACACCTAGATACCCCTTTTTTCAATTTTTCTTTTCCACAAACTTCTCTTTTTTCCTTTCCTTTTTTTATTATCTAGCCGCCCACTTTATACAACCTACTTTTCGTTATCTATTCCTAATCACAAAACCTACTGTACATGCACTTAATCATATTATATTCTTTGGATGATTAACCCTTTTTTTTATTTTAAACCATATAGTTTTGAATATCATTACAATATGTAATACAAATTATTAGATAGATCTAAAAAGTGCTCTTAATGAAATGCTACAAGAATCTAAAGTAAAGTTAATTACATACCGTAAATTATCACAGTTTTTAAAAATAATGTATAGTAAGTCTTTAAGTTACATATACCATCAATTATGGTTCCCAGCGCCACGCCATTTAAATTTTTGTTACATTAGTATTCCCAAATTCCTGAAGCATGCAAAATTGTCGTCTAGATGGTAGAGTTAGTTAACGCTAATATATTACCGGTTCTATCAATCACAAGTTTTTCCTGCAAGGCTATTCATTCTAAATATCCTCCTACCCATTAATTTTAGATATCACATGTTATTTTTGTTCTTTGTTTTTTTTCTGATCAACAGGTAATTTTTCTCACTTCATAAATAATGTAACCGGTTATTACAGTATCAATTTGTATAAACTGATTTGCATGCTACATTACGATTAACAGTAGGTAAATTGTCATTAGTCGTTTGGTATTTATAATGGAAGAAGTCTTTGCAAAATGTCTTAGATATTAGTTCGTGATCGCTTTAATAATAATTGTTGAACAAGGTACTTATATACTAATCTGTAGTAATTTTTAAAAAAGTCTAATCCAGGTTCTAAAAATTTTTTAAGAAACAAAAAAAAGGTAGTGCTTAGAGAGAACTATATTCTTTGCTACATTGTCAGTGGATGTGGTTCATGCATGAAGGTGTTTATTAAAATGAGGCGGTATTTAAATAATACTTTTGGAGAACAGTAGATAAGACCGAGATCACCGAATTTAAATACCTTTGATTGTAAATGGAATTAAATTAACTCAATACTAATTTAAAAAAATCCTGTTTTAATTATCTTGGTACTTTGTTGCATTTAAATTAATTAGCGAGTTTTGTAACGTGTGATGACGTGCAAGTCTACAATTGCTGTTGATTGCAAAATTTTAGAGTTCTAAATTAATTTCATTTTGAAGTCTCTACTAGTTGAGGTTATTCAAACACTATTTTTAAATCACTCTTCTTTCATAATTTCAGTCGTAGCGTACTTAATTTGACAGCAACTGTTCATGCTTTAATATTTGATGAGGAACGTAACAAGCGGTATGAATACTTACGTATTAGCAAAAGCGTTCAATTTGCATTCCGCTAATGCACCCTTTCAGTTTCTCATATCCTCGTTTTAAATTTGATGATATCCAATGTCGTTAATTTCCGAAAACAAAATGTCAGATGATAAATGTATATTTCCACCAAAAATAACTAAATTGCTAATTATTATCATGTGAAAATTTTTAGCGTCGTTGTAATATAGTTTTTAGTGTTTATTAATACATGCATATATTTAAACTGATTTCCGGTTTCTACCACTTGGAAAAGAAAACGTAAATAGATGCAGAAAACAACAGTAATAATTCAGCAATTTTCCAATTACTATGTCTGTGGAAAAGTGGCAGACAATTAATTGATAACTTTACGTTTTGACACATGGTGGAAAATCCTTATGTTCTTGTTATCGTCTAAAACACAGTTTTGAGTTACTGGGCCTATACATCATTTTCTTACCCTTCACGCAGTATTATAACAATAATAATTATAACACTTCCGTGTGAAATCTAATCTCAACTGACAAAAGAGATTTACTAAAGTTGTTTAGATTCTTCATCACTATTTATTTATACTATAGTGAGGACATTTTCATTATAAACTTATTTTAGAGATTCCTAGAATTTTATGGAAACATAAAAATTGTAGTGCCTTAAAATAATTTCTTAATTCAGCTTAATTGCTCTTCTTTTATCTAGGCTGATTGTTATAAGAAGAGTAGCCGCACGTATAGCTTGTTCTAAGAAATTGTAGAATACACTTTGAGCAAATAGCAGTAAGTTATTAAAATTAAAGATGGTTACTGCACACTGAAAAGTTACAACATGACATCTTTAACAACTGCTCACTTTCTTAAGGATAAATCAGAAAACTAAAGAGCACGGCAACTCAATTAACGACACTAAAGAAAAATCTCCTCTAACGTTAATGTTAAGTCAAATAATTTATTTCTGTTATAGGCTCTTGCCTCTCCAGCCTGTGGTATGTGGTTATTGGAATTACGCAGATGCGTTGGTGGAGTGGCAATGGAATAATGAAATTAATGGTGATCGTACTATAATGATGCATTAGTCATTAATTAATTAATTAATAGTCAATTAATTAATTATACAAATAACTATTGGGGAAATGATCCACTTCCACATTTCGCGCTGTAGAGATTAAGCCCGATGGCTTGGAGCTTTGGTGCACCGTAATCTACTGACCCCATAGCCAATTAGAATGGCGAGAAAAACACACCCATCGGGAGTAGTCCAGCCCCTCTACTGTACATGAACGTCCGAAGGGCAACGACAGGAAGAAGAAGGAATTCCAGTCGGGGCTTACGGAAAGGATTTATATCCCTGTGGTTTATCCCAATATTGTGCGACTCCCCTAAACTATATCAAATGCAGGTCAAAATGATGATTAGGACTAGAAATTGTAACAGTAGAAAATATTCTGAGTTGTGCGAGTCTCATGATACATAGTTTTCACTAACAGAAAATGAAACTTTATGTCTAAGTGAATTTTTTTCCATTGCAAATGAAGCATCTTGAATCCAAATATTTTCAATTTTATACCCTTTTATTGATCCGTCATTGCAGCAATATCATATACATAGTGTGTGGGGTCAATCAATTATAACGTTAATAGAGAATTTTACGCAACTTGATTTCTAAGGGGCAAACAGTAGATATTCTGATCACAATGGATGTTAGTAGGATGCTTGCAGATTTCTTTTGCTTCCCTGATTTTCCTGGTGTAATAAAAACGTAATTTGGAAATAACTTTGGAGAAAGTATAATTTGTGGCATTTTGCTGGTAAGACTTAAACAGTTTTGATTTTATGTATCCGGAATATATGATCTGTCACCTTATAAGTACATTGTTAGAAAGCAGTAGAAAGAGGTGCGCTTTTGTTCTGATAAACCTTTTTTGGAGGGAAGAGATCGCATCGAGGTGTTGCCTGATAACTCTGCTTATGTCTTTTTTGTTGTAGGCACTGTTGTATTGTTGTTGAATTGTGAATCGGAAAATGCTTACTGAACAAGTGAGTGGATCACAGATATGCAGATTGTTTCTGGGCCAGATGGTGGTGAGATTTGGTATGTAGATGTGTTTAGGTTTAGGTTAAACCGTAACTCTGCCCTTGAATAGGCAAATGACAAATATATCGACAAAAAGCAGTGTTCCATGATAAACTTAATAATGAATAGTGATTGTTTAAATGATCCAAGAATTTAGACAGCATGTTCATTTCGCAACCAGATGCTAAAGGTATCATCTACATACCAAAACTAAACTTTGAGTTTTTTACTCTGATGCTTCTAAAGCAATTGTTTTAAAAGACTCCATGAGATATTTGCAACTACTGGTGACAGTGGAGATAGCATTGCAACTTGCGGGACTTATTGGTATAATTCGTCACAAAACAAAAAACAAACCCAAACATTTTTCCAGCGAAATCGCCAGATCGATGAGTTTTCCACTTTGATTCAAAAATAGTTGGAATGATAATCACAAATATAAACTTTAGTGAAAACAGAAGTCACATCAAAGCTGACTAAAAGATCTACCGCTCAAGGGCAAGTTTGAATACCATCTGATTAAAATGTTAAAAGGTTAGAAGTTTAAGATGTGGATAGACATCTTTCCAGCATAACCCTTTAAGATGTCAGCAAGACATTTTCCCAATTTTATAAGTTGGGAATTCTACTGTGTTGCAAATCAACTGAAGAGGAATATCGGTTTTGCGTGTCCTTGGAAGCCCTGCAGTCTAGATGGTTTCGATACAGCTGATATTGCTTGAAGTTGGACATTTTGAGCGAAGCAATCTTTGTGCAAACTTTGAGATGAAATCCTATGTAAAATGACTGTATGTTTTATCTTGTAAAAGTGGGGCAATTCTCCATATAGATAGGAGTATGTAGTGCAAATTTTATCTGTTGCCATAAAAAGTCGAAAATTCTTGACTGAAAAGTAAGAAATAGCCTTAGCATACAGCCTACGATAAAATGAAACGACAGAACAAGTGATGTACAGGACGTTAAATCATTCTCATCCTATTGAGTTGTGCTGGTTCAGTATATTCTAGTAGAGAACTGTTCTGCAAATTAGCAGTCTAAGGTGGACTCTGAACCTTTAGAAATATCGAAGGACATTTTTATTTAGGAGAATTTCCTAACATTTTTGATAACTTGCAGTGTCTTAAATAGCTGATCAAAGAAATCCTAACTACACTGTATATAGACATCTTAAGAATAGTTTTCGTGATAGAAAAGTAACACATCAAACTGATTATAATTATGATAACGAAGAAGCTGAATGAAGTAGTAGCATGAATAATTAGGGAAACAAACAATTTACGTTCAAAAATAAACATAAAAGAAATATAAATTCAAACTAAATAATAAGTAGTTTATGAAAGTTTCCTTTGTTAAGTTTTCTTTGTAGAAGTTCTAGTTTATTCTTAAATTTGTTTGAAGTAAAAATTCAACGGGCGCGACGGTTTTTAAGAACAATACAATTCCTTGTTTATGTTTCCTGTGACGTTTTTCATTCTTAATTCTGAATAAAATTAAATGCTCAATATAACTTTCAAATTTGAAATTATCAAAAAAATCAAAATCATACTACTTATCATCATTTATTTACGACTCATTTAAGAGAAATGTAAAATTATCTATACAGAAATATTTACATTCTGTCAACTACTTTCACTTAAGAGGATTGAGTAGCTATCAGGATTTTTACAGAATATTAGCAATTTGCATTTGCAAACAATTTCGCCCTCCAATATGATATCACATGACAAAACGTTTGAACGTTGATTCTGAAAATCTGAACTCATTCTATTCACCATCGATTTACATTCTATCAAAACCACGCAACAGCCACGACCTCATCTAGTCCTGAATGAAATCCGCATGTTTAGAAATAAACTCGCTCAATATGTGGATGCTATATTGCACTAGGGCTGTCGAGGCGGATCGCATTTTCCGAGGTTACAGAGTGTATATTGCCGCACTTGTATTAGATGGGTGTTTTGCGATCGCGTCTATGATGATAGCGGTTGAGATAGTCGGGAAATTTGCGTTTCTTTCTTTTGTATTTTTACATTTTGATAAATAAATAAGAAAAAATGAATTACTACGTTTTTTGGTTCAAAAGATATGTAGTTCAAGGTGTTACAAGATTCAAAAGATTTCCTTCAATGTTAGTAAAGAATGAAAGGAAGAACTAATAAAAAACATTTCTGTATACCTACTAAAACGATTCATATACGTCACCTGATCGTTTCTTTCTGTAACATGCCTTAAGGATATTTTCCTTATTTCGTTTGATCTCAGATACCGTATTCTCCATATTCAGATCACTGTATACATTTCCTTTAAAATTCCTTACAGATGAGCATGAAATCAGGGAAATGCAAACCATAACGGAAGTTTATACCAAGAGTTTATTTTCACAACAAATTCTGCATAAGGCTCAGCTGGTGTTTGGTAATACTGATTATTGGAAAAGGGAAACGTCTGGGAATAAAAAAATTTCCCTCTAAATTGCTGAAAATGGTAATAAAAAAGTGCCTATGTTTGAATAGAAATATTTATAACTCAGATATGTGATGCATAAAAATGTAGTTGTATATCACGATAAAACTATTTTATACGCAAAATTACTACTTACAAAGTTCAGCTTTTTCATCTCAAATTAACAGTTAAAATTTACTAGATAATTATGCAGTTAATGAATCATTAAATGGTAACTGTCGTCATCATTAAACATAAACTGTACGTTAACGTACCAATAGGAATGTAAGGGGTAATAAAAAATTTAAAAGTTTGTCACGAAATTTGGTATTTAAAATAACAACGATGTCGTCTTTTTATGTAAGTAATTTTTAATTTAAGTTCTTACCAGCTATTTTCCTGACACTATAAATGTAATAATCAATATTATGCGATCGTGAGGGAGATAATGCTATTATTAAATGCTTGTAGGTTCAGGCAAAGTAAATACTTACGTTTTGTTGCGTATTATTACATGACCATCATTGTTAGTGACATTACGTTAACAAATAATTGGATTCTAAAGTTTTGTGATAACTTAGTTAGTTTCAGGATATTTCAAACTAGATTTCAAGTAAAGATAAAGTACAAAGACGCCAGGATAATGACGGTAAGTGGAACGGCTAGAGAGGAGTCGTTTATCTCTTGCAGTAGTAAATTAACTTTATTACTTTTCTAGTGAGAAAGCTTCTACTTCTTTTAAATGAGTGAATAATGTTTTTGCTGCCAAATATAAAATAATTTTTATAACATAATCTAATTTTAAGATTTATATCTAAACCATTAAAATAACAGGAAGATTTTAGTAACGAAGTTACATTTATTGTAGTAGGTACTTATTATAAAAAAACCCAACATTAAGCTACAACATTTGGATCACTACCATATCGAATTTGCGGCAAGTTAGAAAGTTTTTCCATATAGTTTTTGGGGATAACAAAATCTAAATCTATATTAACATGTAAATGTTGTCTAGATGAAGATTTTGGTATCACTGCCACATTTTGCTGTAGAGACCACTGTAAAAGTATTTGAGGTGCACTTTTTCCAATTTTCTCGGATATATTCAACACAGTTGGATCTGAAAGAAGAAGTTTTTTTTCAGATCCTCCAAACGAGAAATAACTTTGTATAAGTATGCCGTTCTCGTCACAAAATTTTTTCATGTTGTCCTGATGACAATGAGGGTGCCATTCGATTTGATTAACAACCGGCTTTTCTCCATAAGAATTTTCCAACAATCCTTCGAGATGACGTATTGAATAATTTGAAACACCTATATCTCTGGTCAAACCAGTTTGTTTGGCTTCTACTAGTTTTGACCAACTTTTATCTCTTAAAATCGCATTATTTGGATCTTTTGGATCACAGTCTGAGGAACCTGGCCAATGTATTAAATAAAGATCTAGATATTCGCACTGCAATAAACGTATAGTTTCGTTTAAAGATTCAAGGGCATCATCGCCGTGATTTGTTGGGGGAAGTTTGGAGATTAAAAAGATGTCTTGCCTTGTTAAATGATGTTTTGGTAGTAATTTCTTTAATGCGTATCCAATTTCTTCTTCGTTTCCATACATCGCAGCCGTATCTATAAGACGATAACCGGCAGATAATGCTTCGTCTATTATTTTCCATATTGATCTTTTATCCGTCAGAAGATACGTTCCTAGTCCTATCATTGGCATTTTATGACCAGAAGATAATTCGTAAATTCGGCGAGTATTGACCATTTTATCTAAAGATTTTTAAATTAAATACTTTTAACATTGTTAACTTAACCATGATATTTAACTTTTTTGACAGATGTGAAGTTTGATAACAGCCAACTACTCATATAGTTAACAGATATACCAGAAAATTCTAACTAGTCCAGTCAAAATAAGATTTCTAGACAGCATCCGAGACTAAGAATCTTTGACTTTTGGGATGTGTTGGGGTGTGCTAGGGAATGATCGTGTCAAAAAAAAATTCCAAATTTACTCGAAAATCAGATGGCCGCGTTTGAATTGCATCCGCAAAAAAGGTAACAGGATTGTGTTATTTTTGAAGAATATTTGATATTCAAATTTGGATATCTTGAAAATTATCACAAATAGAAAAAAATTTATCAAATAAATTTTGTAGGAAATTTAGTCAGTTACAATTTCGTATATAGTTACTTTTTTGCTAGAACCAGCGATTTTTGAGATATGAGCAAAAACCCAAAACAATAGTAAAACTCGTAGAACCGAGGACTTTTGACACAATAATCCCCTAGCACACTCCAATAAATCCAAAAAGTCAAAAATTCTTAGTCTCGGATACCGCCTAGAAGCTTTTTTTGAGAGTTCGTCGACTGGACTAAACTGAATTTAGATTTTGTACGGCATGCAATTTTCCTGCTTAATATTCTATTTACTCTTTTACAATTAACCGCTAAGAATCTGCATGCTATCAAATTAAAAGTTTTTGGCTATGAAAATATCTAATGCATCAGGGCATCGGTGATCTCCAAATGAGAAATTGCCTACCCAAAGAACCAAGAACTAATTAAAGCTGTTATAAAATCAAACACTAGAGAGGACCACTCAATGTCTGCCACCATAAAGTATGATGTCAGTAAGCTTTGGTTATGCTGCAGACACCTTTGGCAGGTTCTATGATTTCAGGATAGCCGCTGCGCAAATTCATCTAACATGAGGAATTTCCGTCAAAATTCTACTTCTTGTAACTTGGTAAATCCAGGAGTTCCGTTTTGATGCACTTTAACAAGTGGTCATGGTCAAAGTGATGGAGAATATTATTTAGAATCCGTAGACTACAGTTACTTTAGGAATGAAAGGATGTAAGTCGCAGAATTTTAATTATTTAAGATAGAAGGCACATCGATGGTGTCTGGTACTGCACCTCATTAATTAGTGGATTGTTAGTTTAAGTCTTGTTAAGCACAACATGAAAATTATAGAGTGACTTGCATAAAGTCTATTAAGTGGTAAATATGGTACTAATGTCAAAAAATAATATTGGAATGGTAACACATTAAGATACTAATCGTTTTAACGTCATAGAATTGACCGTTTCTGATTCTATGATTCTAGCTGTCACAACTGCAGTAGCTGCACATCATCAACTAGCAAGGGTTCATCAAATGTAACTGTGATCTTGCAATGGTATTAACGCTCCATTTCAATAATGAGAATGCAAGTATTTCTTCCATTCGTGCTAATGTTTCTAGAATAATGCAAATGATTCTGTAAATGTAATACCATCAATACTTAAGCGGTCACATATCAAACAATCCTGGAAATCGTTTACAAAGACGAAGCTAAGAAAAAAATAGAAAACAAAGCACCCTATGCTATTTTCTTAACAATTGAATTAAATCTGCTTAGAGAATATAATGACGAGGTAAGATAGCTAAGGTAATCACATATTCTGTTTGCTATCAAAGATCACTTATCCAAATATGCAAGAATCATCTTATCTATAGTAAAAGTCATTCTAAGATGATAAGTCAGAGACTAATATTGAGTTTTTGTTTTTGCAATAGTTTTGTACGACGTTAACTAGAAGTAAAATAAACTTTGAGATAATAAAGTGTGTATGTGTACAGAAAATTCCAACTTTATAGCACAAGCAAGTCAATATTTTCACACTAGAACAACAAAACAGAGAGTAGCTATCTTTCCAGATTTCCTTTAACTATGTTATGTTGCTTTTGAGTACAAAAACTAATGACGATGAAATAGCAAACAATAGAAAGCAATCTTTGCGGGGGTGCCATGATAGAATCGCAAGTTCTTTAGTCTTATTCTATTTCTGTACCTGCAAAGAATGCAATCTTGACCTTTATCAAAGTAACGGTTGATTGTTTCTATAAGCTTCTGGATTTAGTGCTCAAGGTTCAACTGAATTCTAATATGAAATAAAGCGTTTCGGACAAGGAAATTTCTGGAAGACTTGAGATTGAAAAACATCAAATTTAGTAACGATTTGGTTACAGTTACCCGCTGAAATTTCTTGAGATATCAAATTTGGACTTCCAGCATGATTCTTTATTAAAGTTTGGCATTTGTACATTATTTATGTATGTTATTGAATTTATTGGAGAAATGCTTGTAGCTGGTGGAAAATATTACAAAGTTTTTGTTGTTTCATTAGAGCTAGATGAAATATGATAAGAAGATTTTTGTTTACTTTTGGGCTACTTAGATTCAGCCATTGAATTCAGACTCCATACTGTGTTCTTTCTTTTTCATTTAACTGAACTATACTTCTTGGAAACTTTCGATACTGACACAGCAAAACTCATAACATCACACAGAAGGGGATAATACTTAACATTGGTAGTGATGAGACGCGCATACCTTCATGATTAGAGTGAAAAAACTGTTGCCGTCATGAAGTACGCAAGATAAACGCATTTCGTTTCCGCTAATAACCGCTATACCATTCATAAAAAGAGATTTCTACACAAAAGCTTTTCTCCTTCCCCTCTTATAATTCACAGTAGCTATTAGTTTTTCTGGTCGTAAATTTTGCAAAATGAGATTTTTGCTAACTCCGAACTTTTTGTCGTTTCTACTTACAGTAACGATTCTACTCAGGAACGAACTTTATAAAAGTAATACTTGTAGGAAAAATTTATTTTAATTTGAAAGATGCGTATCACAAAATAGCATATAAAAATATCATTTTACTCAAAAATGAAGTATCCTACTAGAAAAATTAGTTTTCTCTTGAAAAAATCTGTAAGACTGTAGAACTCGGTTGAATGTAAAATTAGAATTTTAGTGGAACACAAAATTTGCTGAAAGATGATTTGTTAAACCGTTAATAAGCGATTCATGACTTGTCATTTAAAATGAAAACTATACTGTGGTGCTTGTAAGTGGTGATTTTTCTCTGATCTTTTATATTTGTAAATTTAAATGTACTGGCCACAAAGTTCTTAGTTTAATAACAAAAACAAAAGAATCTATTACTAAAAAGTTCTATTCCTTTTCAAAATAATTTCCTTGGGTAGTTACGTTTATGTTGTGTCCAGACTTTACTTTTCATTATATACAATTTAATATGTACATGTACACATGTTTATGATGATTAACGTATCATGTTATCTCAGCCTCCTTCCATAATATCTTACAAGACCTTTATAACTCAAGACAATAGCGCCTATGTACACCTCTCCTTACACATACCCTAAAATTGCCCTTAATCCATTTTCCATGTCTTTCCATAAAATATTAATGTTATTAACTTTTTTAATTTCGGCTGCTCTTTATCCAGTAGAAATTATATTTCTATAGTTTCAAAAGCAACAATAGAAAAGAACTTTTTTTCACATTTATGGTATACGGATTGGTTTGTGAACTGCGCCTACAAACTCCATTGTATAAACTACAGAGGCCTAAAAGTAATTTTCCCAACTAGTATAATAGCAGTATTACAATCCAAAATTATATTATATAACAATAATAAAATAGAAAACGGTACAGCTATGCTTTAGTACTTCATCCTGAAGACTAGATTAGGGCAAAATAAATAGCCAGCGACTTGCACAGTTTCTCTCATTTGCGAACATTAAATGTTTCATAATATTGATTTTAAACGGAATATTAATTATGTCTACATCGGACCATTTCAGTAAAGAATGTTTTAGGCTAATACGATACCTGCAAAGGTAATTAGTTGCAGCTTGTTGGAAATGTCGACCAACTTACCTGAAAAAAAGAAGAAAATGTATACAAATGTGTTGATTTAAAATATGTGCTATATTGTGTTACGTGCACGAAAAACAGTAAAATGATGATAAAGTAAACCATTAGTTAGTGTTAGCATTCCAGCTACCTGAGCGCTATGTAGCTTTTATTCATTATACGTATCTTTACATTTTACAGTTTATTTATAACATGGTAATGAGACACATTTTAAAATAATCACGTTTACAGTTGTACTATAAGAAATCATAAAAAAAATTTAAGCTAGCAACAGCTGGATAACTCACAATAACTAGATATGTTTACCTTGTCGGTAATAATATTAAATAATACTACTTAACATTCTATAGTTTTTTTTTAATTTATTTCGAATCAACTTAACTCAACGATAAAATCATACAAAACCACTAACAAGCTAAACAGCAGAAATTATGGTTTGAAAAGTATCAATTACAGATGTAATATTCAAAAGTAAAAACAAGAATTTCCCTTGGGTTTGTCAATACTAATGTTCCGTTCTTCGAAACATTGGCATTCCGATTTTAGTAAGCAGCATTCTGCTGTTCATTCCGAATCACATGCATATTCTACTTGTCGATGTCGTATTGGAGAGCTTTTAGTCAATATCTAATAACAATCTATAATTCCGTTCACCCGATTAGTCATCCTTCATCACTCTCTCCGAAATCTATTTTGTCCACACGAACGGAGATTTGTCTTTCTGTTGTTTCTCAATTGCTCTTGATTCTCATATAGTCAATTATTAATAAATAGTTAGATGCTTTGCTTTCTTGATACGTTACTTAACACGAATGGTTATAGGTAATTATTTATATTTGTATAGAACGTTATTACCCACAAAAACAATTTTGTTTAAAAACGAAAAAACAATGAAAGCAAAGGTTCTGAAAGCTTAAGAAAAATTCAACATGCGATAGTATCTCTTTTTTATCAAATTCATTGTAGATTTTAATAACCTAAGTTGACGAGTCAACGCTAATGAAATAGAAACGTAAATCGTTTTAAGATAATACTCACATAACTTGCAGTAACAATCATACAATTTTCGATGTAATTTAAAAAAAACAGGAAACTCTAATGCTGACCACTGAGTTGGCAAAACCTTCGTAAGATAATTTTATTTGAAAAACTACACATTCTCTAAGAAAGATGTAAGGACGACTTTGAAAATTGATTATAGAAATCTCCGCCTGTGGCAGAGATATCGAAAAACTTAATTTTCGTCAAGTAACTAACTCTGTATATAAAAGGAAGTACATAATATGCTAATGAAGCTTCAAATTAATTTGTCGTGTAACTCCTACAAACTCCCTAAGCAACTTTGTTATTTTACATTCCAGTTTTCATTTTCCCAAGCTACGCAAGTACATTGAGTATTAGTTTTTAAAGTTATAGTAGTACAGTAAGCCTTACTTCGAATGAGAATACAAAGAAAACAGCATGAGAAATCGTTAAGTGTGCCAAAAGTGCAATTGTGAACGCTAAGTCAAGTTTATATTACTATTGCAAAATTGTATTACGAGTAGATGAAGGGCCAAGTAGTATATTTTTCACGTTGTTATTAACCTTTGCTACATAATCCAATGCCTTCTAAGAAACGTACACCACAATGGTGTTAATGTGCTTGACTTCAATTAAAAGAAAATTCTTTGTATCCATTAGGAAGGACGCTTTGCAAGAAACCTGCTAGTTTTGTAATGTTATTTTAAAATTCGCACTAAATTCGCCCCTGGTTTTCAATTTCGTTCGGATATTTGTTTTCTTGACGCGCAATATTTAAATTGTTTCATTAAACGAATGTTTGTTATAATGTTATTTTAAAGAATTAATATTTTTGTGGTCTCGACACCTAGACTCCAGTAGACGTGTCTTTCGTTGATTTCCAATATCAAATGCCCAGAATCATTAGTTGCAATATTGCAGTCACACAGTCTCGGGGAAGTCAAATTTAAACTAGCGAATCTACAAGTAAAATCTTCCATTGTCGCATAAAGAGTATTAATGTCTTAATCTGTTATGGTGTATATCCGACTTTTTAACCCCACTTCCGTAAGTACGAACTGCGTAACAAAAACGGAGAGGTTAGAGGTTACGTGGATAGCTGTTGACTTGAACCAACGTGTGGTAATTTTCGATGTTTACCTCTACATCCTCTAATTTGATTCAAACCAAATTAAGTGAAGCGATCCTCTTAGAAAAAAAAAGAGATCGGACTGGAAAAATGGTAATTTCTTCGTGTCAGAGACGCGCAATAGTCGTGGAAGAAAGTGGTTTGTTTGCCAACAGCAAGGCTTATAAATTTCGTTATTGTGAGGAATGTATAACCCAAATATAATTACGCTGGTGTCCTCCAGGAAGCAGAAATTCTAGAGGGTAGGAACGCAACTATTTCGGCCCCGTTGGTGTAGCATCTGTGTGTATACTACATTTTGGAAGCTCCGCAAAATTTTAATAGTGCTTGAGACTCACTGATTTTTGTTTATAAAATTGTGTGTAAACGCCTGGATTTTGTTCTTATGTTTTTTTGTGATTAACGTAAAATAAGTGGTTGTTCTTCGAAATTAAAGTTTTCTCAATTATTGGATCTAGCTGCCATTCGTCGGAAACAGAGGTCTGCACATACCTTCTGGAAGAAAGAATTCCTGTATGAGTAAGAAAGAAAACCTGCTATGTTTTATTATATGAATTTTAATGTTTAAAGACTAGGAGAACGTCGAACTTTGTGAAATATTTTATACGAAAACTTTGCTTATACAGGATCAGTTTCGTATTGTTTTATTGAATCATAATTTTTACAAGTAACTTTTTTAACTAATTTGTAACAGGAAAGTTCCCAGGTAATTTTAGCTGGTGTTTGATAAATTGTTGCAACAAAATTACTAACTTGGCAATCATTTCTTTGTTCTTAAATGTAATGTTCAGTTGTCAATATTCAACAATTTATGGTCAAGTTACCTTAGTCGGGTTAATTAATATTTGAATTTTGATCTTTTGTGTTCTATTTTAAAATTTTAAAGTAACAGAATCATTTCGCTTTGTTTATTGTAATAATTTGTTTTTCTTATAGTTTGTTTCTGTTTTTTTATTATTTTATCGATTCTGTTCTCCAAACAGAAATTAATTTATGCCTCTTATTGATATTCTTTTGTAGTGTTATTTTGTTATTGTTTTTGTATTTTTGTTTGTGTATGTTTGACTCATTTTTTTATTATCATTATTGTTTTAATAAATGTAAGTAAGGTCGACTTCTTGTATTTTTGTTTTTGTAAGTGGATCTCTGGTCCAGGCGAAGCAGCTTAATTTCATTATTTTGTTCTTTTGGCTATCAAAAAGCACGTAGTGTATATTCCAAATTTCAATTATAGGCTAGATATCTTTGCTCAAGAGAGAAGTAAATATTGAATTGCCATTTCTCTCTTGTATCGTTTTAAAAGAAGGAAGTCTTCAGAGGACTGCCTTAGCAAAGTTAAGTAAGACAAAGCAAGTGCTTATACAGTGTTTATTTTGTGTATTGAGTCTCATTGGTGAAACGTCAAAGCGAGTTTTAATAGAGCTTGCACGAGGTAAGTTACACACAGGGTGAGGTTTCGTAAGAGGCCTATATACAGGGTGTCGGATTCACGAGTAGTCGCGTGACCGACCATCAGAACCCTTCGATCTACGACTGCTGGCGCCCTCTTTTACGACCATCTATTAGTTTAATAAGAGTTTTGGAAAACGGTGAGCTTCTCCTTGTGAGAGATTAGCCAAGTTTATTTGAGAATCCACCCCATCTGCGGCATGAGCTACGGGATTTAACATCTACCATTGGTCTGGACGGGACTTGTGCATACCTTTGAGCACTGGCCCGTTACAGTTTGCCCTGTTAGAACACTGCTATATTCCATTTCGAGATCACTTTTAGCAACTAGATAGTAACAATAATTAAGTGTTGATGTAGGAGCCTTTGTAACTAAAAAAGGTAACCATCGCTGAATTTTGAAGATTATTACTGGTTTATTGATCTTTAATATAACTCCAGCACCTACACCTCCAATTCTTTGTGGAAGCTACTTTCGGAAGAACTTCGTTAAAGAGCTCGACTTAGCTTATGACTATTTTGAATCAGTTACCTACACTTACTTAACCTTTGCTGCTCTGCTTTGTAAAAGTATCACCGGTAGACTAATGTAGTAGAAATAGAAAAAGGAAAATTTTGAGATTCCCATCCCACTAGATAGAAACTTTGAGCGAAAATTTTTCAAAATTCAACATTGTAGACAAAATATCATTCAATAAACAGTTATAATTACATTAATGAATGGTTTACATCCTAATGTACTTAAAGCAATTGTACTTGTTCAGGATCTGAGAAACTTTTAAGAAATAAAGAAATAATTTTAAACCAACGTAATGGTTTTAGAAATGAATACTTAAATCTGCATAATTATGTGTTTCCGAAAATCAAAATCTTCTAGAATATATTAAAACATTATTTTAGCTTTAGATTTTTAATCTAGTAAAGGTGGATTTTGCTACTGCAAATACTAAGCCAAAGATTTCCTCGCATTACAGATGGCCGGCCAGGGTTTTACCCCCGGCAGAGTACTATAAAGATTGTTAGAAATATAGTACGCTCACAGGTTACTACACCAAACTCCAAGACCTATCGAGGTTTTCTAAGTGGTTGGTTGTCAGTGTATGACACGGTCATCGTTGTGCAGGCTCTTCGGCTACCATACTAATATCTATGGTAGTCATGACTCCTCAATAATAAAGTGCTGAATAAAGTTATTGTTGCATGGTGCAAAGTAGTGTATACAGAGAAGTTAATAAAAAAGCCTGTAAAGATTTATTTGCTACGTGCAACAAGCCTTCCTGCAACACTAATACCAACATCTTGCCAAAGAATCCAGTTGCAAGGTTTTTTATTTGATGGCACTTCTAACGATTCAAAGGTCAATTGGATAACTTCGTTAAAGTAAAAGGTTGCTAGATATTCCATAAAAAAAGTTGGTAGCTTTCTAATCTTGCTACCGTCTAAGCTTCGTTATCTTACTCTATACACAGAGACGTAGCGGGGAAGCCAAAATCATTATTAGATTATTTTATTGACTATAATTTGGTATCATTGATGATTCTTAAAAGAATGCTATTATGAGCAAATAAATTCACAGTTTGAGTTATAGACTATCGAGAATGTAGTGTACAGCATAACACATGTAAAATTGTAACGTATAGGTGAAGGTATCAGTTTTGGCCACTGTACTAGTTTTGCCACTTTAATTTATACATTGAACTATTAAGATAATTCATGGTTTTTATCAAAACACATTTACCCAATGAAAATCTTTGATGTTTTTTGTACTAGCTTATAGAATTTCCTAACTATTTTCTAGTACAGAAAATATAAAAAAAATAGAAGGTAATTTTTTACTATTCAAAAGGTCCAATGTGTACCAGGTACAACCCTGTTCAGATGGTCTCTTACTATGTTACTGTTATGAGCAGAAGCGCCGTCTTGTTGAAAATATGTCACCTGCCGCAAATTAACATTCTGGAGCAAAAGAGGTAGCTGATGTATTAGAGTATTTCCCAGACGATAGACTACTTTCTTTGGGGACATTTAAAAAGTGTAGTCTCCAATACACTTTCCAAGAATGTAGAAGAGTTTGCTTATTATCTCTAAAAAATACAATCTTTTACATCTTTGTGTTAAATAAATTAAATTTATACAAATTATTATTTTCCCGAAAAGTAAACCTGACAGGGTGGTAGCAGTTATAAGGAAAGTTATCACAAATATGTTGCAAATTCCAAAAATTGAATAAAAAGAGGGTATTCCATTTAAGAACAAAACTTGGCAGTGACGCATTCAATTTAAAAACTTTTTATCACAAACTATGTGCCCCTACATTACATATATAACAAAGTTTTCAGAATCTTAAAATCCCGCTGAAACCCTGTATAATACGACTATACAAACTACAAAGTTTGATTAATGTGGACAAAACTGGTGCTTTTACGTTCCTAAGCGACCTTTGTTAATGCCTAGGATAGGTAGCACCCTAACGTCGTACCAATCAGAAGGTTTTCATTGGTAGCACGGTAGCACGCTACTTAATCCTGGTGACAAGCATTGCATGGATTAATCATTTATATTATGAGGATTTTAAAGTACAAATGCGCAAACTAGATTACGCCAAGTTTGCATTTGCAATAAATACCTTATTTTGTAGAATGAACTTAAAGACAACACGACTTCTCCGAAGCCCATTAGCTGTCTTACAAGGAAAGAAAAGTATTTATAACTATAGCTGCTTGTTAATACAACCTCTTGCGACCATCTTTACAAAAGACCAAAGTCATTTTGAAACCGAAAGTGGTCGTCTTAGGGAAGTCTTACTGTACCTCTTTTAGCTTTCATTTATGCATTCGTCAGAGAACAGTGGTGTAAAGTCTGAAGCACACATAAGGAACCAGAGATTAATGCTAATTGCTATACCAGCAGAGGACGATTTAAAAAAAAATAGAGATGTGTATGTGTAAACTTAGATAAAAGTTTTTGTAGATTTTGTAATTGGTCACCTTTTTGCCCGTTGCATGCCCTGAGTTCTAATGCATTGATCTTTAAAGATGTCAGGAGTTTTTATGCATGCAGCAAGATTACTTGTTCACTTGTTTATTAATAATGTCAATATACAGATGTTTTCCATAGCTATCTGGTAATATTTAAAGCTAATTTATGTGAAGTTCGATTTCTAGATTACATTTGTTTTCTTTTATTAAGGAATAATTGTAGATAGGTTACATGAATTTAACTTTTTATGTTTTCTAAATTGAATTTCTTTTAGCTTTTACCTAAACACTCCTAAATAAGACCATTGAGGGTTTTCCTTTACGTCATTATTAAGTTTGGTTCATTGAGATAGTATAAAGAGCTTTAATACAGGTTTGAGTTTGCTTTTGATTTGAGCAGCGGTACTTATCGGCAAATTAAGCCCAGCGGATGCTGGATAGTTTAGAAGTAGGATGTTTCCAGTCTGTATGCTTTAGTGAAGCGTAGGTTTTGCTCTGTCGAGTAAACTTTGAATTTTGCATTAAATAGATTGTACCACATACAGTATTAAAGCGTTTTGCTGGTTTGTCTAGTTATATTTGCGAGCTAGCAGACTATAGACATTTCTGAAGTTTTGATAGCTCTATGATTTTTTCAGCAATTGAGATTTTTGAAAGAGCGTCAATTACCTATTCTCTTTTTATTGCAAGAAAGTTGCATGCAGGTAAGGGTTCCAAGGTCTGTACGGAAAGCTCGATTATTTAGTTCCTGGAGATTCCGACGCTGTTTGTTATACAGTTGATTGTTTGGAAGTAGGAGGACCTTTCTAATATAGAGTTTTAATGACTTTTCCTTTCTGTTATTTTATTCTGTAGGCGATATTGAAACTTTTTGTAGATTTGTTATTTGTGTGTGGATTATGCTACCTCTACTAGAGGCCCCTGTATATAGTGAAGGTTTTGCTTTCGTTTTTAATTTTATTTTCAAGGCTAGTTCTGACCTGTTGGTAAAGATTTTTGTGTTCCTTTTTTGTCCTTGTTTTCCCTAGTTATCTGTGATCGGGATTCATTGTCTCTAAGCCACTGTAGGTAAAAGCACCGCTTGCCTTTATTTCTTCTTTGCTTTGCTTTACTCTTTCTCTTCGTTTCACTTTTCTCCGTGCCTTGGTGTTGTAGAAATGCACCTAGCGGAAGAATTCTTGGCAGGTAAAGCAACTCCAACAGTTTACATTTCAACAAGATTTATTTCTTCAGCCGAACAGTAACTGATTTTACTCTTTCATAATTCATCTGACGAATCACTTAAAAGTTGATCTGTAAGGCAGATTGCTATGTATCCGTTATCCTGCTTGCATGCTGATGTAAACTTACTTACCTTAGATAAGGAAGAGATGTAAGTGTTATCTGTCTCTTAAAGTAAGCAACACAAAAAAATATTATTAGACCTTTTTACTCATTTTTATAACGCATACTTTTATCTACCCAAGAGTTACAATCTGTACGCATAATTTCATATGGTGGATAATAGATCTATGCTTTTGTAATGTAATTCTAACAGAGACCAAAGTCTTTTAATAATTTTAAGTATTTAAAGGACCTTAAATTAAGTTCTTACTATGAGTTAATCTCTAAATCACTGTTTTGAGATAAACAATTCAAAAGATATTATATCTTATAAAATTAAAATTAAAGTTGAAGTGTATTCTCATTAGTAGAAAAGTAGAAACAATTAATTGACTAAGTTATTTTGCTCTATCGAAAAGGTATTCATTTACTCTATTTTTATTAACGGTTTCATGTATAGATTTTTACGATTGTTTTATTTGAAATTAATTAGTTGCACTAAACTTTAATGAGAGCAAACTTAAATCCTTTAAATTAAAATTCCATTTACTTAAACCACTGCGACATTCTGCTAGCATAAATTCTAGATAGCTTTTTCTTCAGCAATTACTTCAAATTTTTGGCATTGCACCAAAACTCCGTTAGTCTCCATTTCAGTTCGGTTAAATTATTGCCCAAATAAACGATTACTTCGCTTTCTTGTTCCTAATGTGAATTTATTTTATTACAAAATACGTGTTAATTTGAAAACCATGGTGTTTCAATGCGTCTTTTGCAACGTAAATTAGATTGTACATTAATTTTTATGTAAATAACCAAAAGTTGGAGCAAATTACTCAAAAGAAGGAGCTCGCCCTTTTAGCAATTAAAAGACCTCCATGAATAGAGTAAATATTAAGAAGTGCTCAGAAAACCCGAAGCAGAGAATATTTTCGTCATTATAAATTGTGAAGATAAGTACTTATATAATAATCCTGAAAATTCGTATTCAGAACGAACTTCTTTGAAATTTATTGACAACTTGAGACGGGACTAATGCTAAAAACGTGTACTCGAGCCAGGAAATATATACTTCTTTCCAGAGATGTATTTAGAATTGAAGTTTATGGTTCCTTATAAATTATTAGTACACGTTATAGACACTCTTTCCACCTATTTATAAATTGATATCTTCCCTAAACCCTAATTATATTAAAAATGCCTTATACGACTTTAAAATACAACTAGAGCAACCTTCATTTATTTTTGCTATTTATGGCATCTGTCTTTCTCTCTATAGTACTATAACATGCAAAAGCAAAGGAAGAAACCTTCTTATCTAGTCTGAATTTAATAAATAGGCCCTTTTCTCGTGAGTTGTGCTCAGTACGTCCAATTAAATGGGGTGTAATAATATAAATTATACTCGAATAGTATGGAAGAAGAATTATACTAGAAGGGAGCATCGCTCCATGCCAAGACGGTGGCTTTACTTCAAAGCGGTGCCTTCTGATCCTTAAAGCTCTACCTATACGCGCGAGCTTTCCTCGAAGATTAAAACGTTCACAGCAGCTTCTCCTTTGTTCTATGAAATCGCCCAATAATATTCAACCCCCAATTTTAAACCCTCAGAGGCCCTGTCACGTTTCAGAAACACTAAGTGAAAACCTAAAGCTTTCCCCCTTTTAAACCATCTTAGTAAAGGTGTCATAAATTATACGTTACCTTCTTAATCATGAACGCAAAGGTTAAAATTTTCTTTAACCCGAAAATGTAATCATAGTGAAATGCGAATTAGAAATAGAAAATGCAAATTTGTAAAATGCAGTGTGCAACTACAATTTTCATGGAACAAAGCCATTAAGCATCATCTGTAATTTGCAAATGGCGTGTTCTTTCCCTCCTACTAATCATCATTAGACATGATATTCCAACTTTTTTTATTTATTTTCAGTTAATGATCTCTAACGAAGATAAATTAAAAGAGAGGGAATAAATGAAAACACGTTCAAACAAACAGGAAGTCGAGTTTAAATGGGTCACAATAACTCAAGCATAAATTTTAGTTCATTAAAACGGTGTATTTTAAGACAGATAATGTTAATTTTATCTTTGAAGATTCAAGTGCAAACATGAATTTTTATTTTAGAAAATAACATTAAATATGTATATGTTTACATTTTAGAGTTATTTGGTGTAATAACCATTTACATAATTACCCATCCGTATGCAGCAGAGTACGTTTTGTATAAAATATGAATAATATTTCTGTGTATTTGTAGTATGTAGTGGTAGTAGTACATTTTCATGAATATTATGTGGGTAATGAAAGTAGAATTTGAAACCATCAAAATGTGTCAGAGGCAGGTACATACCTATCAATATTTTAAAAACTTCTATACGGGAATAATTAATTCTGGTTTATCAAAACATTTTCCGTTATAGGAATTCTCTTTGCTTACGGGTTACCTTCTGTCTAAATTTGATTGCGTTTACATTATCTACAGTTACAAAAATTCAAACATCAGAATAATAGGAGATCAGAAGCAACATACTGTGGTAGGAAAACATTAGTTAGTTATTTTCTCATGTTTGTACACTATAAATTAATTATTATAACTTGCATTGAACGGATGAGTCACGAAATAGACCGAGCGGCGGCTTAACTGTAGTTTACCCCACGTCATCGAACATAAAAGATTCTGTTTGTAGAAAAAGTGTAACAATAGACATAATTATATAAAACAGCTGTTGTGCCTAAAATACACTGTGTACATAGATTACTTCCAGTATGATATTTGGTTGTTTAATTACGTCATCTTGGTTGAATCTATGAGTTAACCGTTAGAATGCCAATCAAGATGTAAAAGCACCCATGTCCAATATTTTGGACATTTCTTTGATAGCTTCTCTTTATAACATTCGATTTCAAACAGCTTCTACACGTTCTTTTATTTAGAATCATTTTGGGAACAAAATCATTCGCGTACGCACTGACGAGGAGTGAATAACTTAATCTCCAATAGGTAATCAGACACTACTAACGCTCTCCCAGCAATAGAAATCAGTAAGTTTCAATACAGAGTGCGACTGCAGCTTTCTGCTTTGTTGTGTTCAAAATGTTGTCCTGATGAAAGAAGCCTTATACAAGAAGAACTATTAGTGCTACTTGAAAGTGATTATCCAGGATATCATAAGATGAAGGAAGTGACATAAAAAATAAGTCAATGTATCTGATTTAGAAGAAGTTGGTGATGAAATTTATGTCGATGATGACAAAGAGAATATAGAGCTCCAGCAAAATGACCAGGTGGATGTGCCTAACGATGGTTTTTTTTGTATTGCAAAAGCAAATTTACAAAACGTTTACAGCCAATAAATTTGCAGTTGCTCTAAGTTGTAAAGGCTTGAGTTTGGGAATATCTAGCATTAGAGAAGTATTTTTTTTGTGATGATATAAATCAAGTTCCTGTGAGGGAGTTTAATCGTAAAGGTAAACAGCTGTCAAAAGAATGAAATACTACCAACTTCGACTATATCAAGACATAATTAGGGTAAACGCACCTAATTACGTCCAGCTCCAGCCGTCCACCAACGAATCAATTATTGTTTTATAAATAAATTATGGTACCATAAATAACGGAGATTTTTAGCTTTGTGTTATCTACCATCCTTCGTTCTAAGGATTATGTTACATTCATTCCGGTAAATAAAAGTTATATGTTAATTATTAGCATTTATTTACTGCCAGTACGTGATTGTGTTTACTACGACTGCCATTGAGTGCGTTTTTATTAGCGAGAAACGGTTGCATTCTAGGTAAGATTTGCGCATTTTTGGGGACATCTTCGTAAACATTTTTGTTCGGTAAATTAAAGCAATGGTCCTTCTTAATATTTAATACAAGAAATCCTGGATTTTAATTAAGCAAATGTCGAAAATAAGGTAGGTAGAATACCGATGTCTAGTCACCCGCTCGCCGCCTTCTACTGTCGTACAGTAGGTATTCGACAATACTGAGATTTTATATTATTGTTGCTCGACTTTTTAATTTAATTTTGTTGATTAGCACCCACGTTTATTAATATTTCCATTATTTATTTGATGGTTATTATTCTCTTCAGAAAAAAATCTAATTTTAAGAAGTCAACATGTCCAAACAACCAACTTAAGTAAAAAATTAACTTTTAAAGAGTATCATGTAGAAAGTAAAAATTAAATTCATTTGTTTATTAATTATTTACTTATTCTGTATTTGCATGTATTTTTTTAATAAATTCTTTTTGTTTCAATAAATCACTTATGAGCAAATGCAAGAAAGGCATAAAATTGTTAAATTATTTTATGCTTATGGCGAGTAACAAAGACATCGCAAAAACAGATTTAATTTGCCAAACATTTGATCCAAATAAAGCTTCCAAGAACTCGTATGTAATCATTTAAGAAATAATCATACATCATGTTTATACGATGTTTATAGCTTTGTTTCTTTAAAAGGCAGCTACTAGGACCTTGACGGCGGATTTCTAGTAAATAGCGGCAGATTACGGGGCCAAAGTGTCGGTTTTAATAAATTATTTTTTTTCTCATATAAAACTAAACGTTTAATGACTTTTGACGACCTAGTATGAATATCATTTAAATATGCATAACTATACAGAAAGTTTCATTGATAAATATTATTTTGTTTTAAATTTAAACGAATTTGAACTTCAAATATGCTTTAGGTGGCAGAGGATTGGTGCTTTGACCCTATCAACCTATGAACACAACACAGATAGAAAGCTTATTAATTACACTGGTTAACACACTGAAGAAAAATGTCAAAGTAATATGAACGTCAGAACTAAGACATGTAAGAAATTGCGTCTCTTGGGTTAAACTCAGAGTTTACTATAGTTATAAGTAAAAATGTGGTAAAATATTAGTCATTCTCACTAATCTTACCAATTTCTAACTTGTTCTCCTTTAATGTGGATTTATCAACTCATTTTGTCCTTATTAAATTTAGTGGTTTTGTTAAATGAGGTAGATACTTCCTTAAAGTTATTTGTAACAATTTATATTTTTCAACCGGTTTCGATGTATTGAAACAGCATCATCAGGAGAACTAAAAGTAAAGTGTAAGAATAATAATTAATGATTATAAAAGTATTAAGAGAATTATGTTTGTGTTAGAATCATATATATATATATATAAATGTATTATTGTGACTTAATGTAGAAAATCCTTATTTAGATTTATTATGTTGTATATATAAAATTATTTTTGAGATTAAAATTACTATAAGTATTACATAATGTACAGTGTGTCCGCGGATTGAGTTACAAGAGGAAAAACTTTTTTATTATTGGTCTTAGAACAAAATGTCATTCTTGATAAAATTTTCTGCTTGTTTCAAAACCTCCAATAATGGTAATATAATTTTGATGTTACCAACAGTAATGAAGAAAATTTAAAAAAACGCATTAGTTTAGTGTAAAAAACGACTAAGTTCTAAATTTACTTGAAAATCAGATTACCATGTTTGAACTGCACCTGAAAAAAAGCTAACATGGCAATCTAATTTTTGAATAATTATTTGAAAATACCTGTTTCTTAATTATTTGAACCTTCTATATTTTAAGTTTTAATTATCTTATATTATTATCCTTTTTAATATTTCTTCTTTTAATTTTAATTTAATTGTTCATTTCTATGTTAGTAATTTAATCTATTTGGGTTGAAGTTGGTTTTAAGAATATAAAATTGATATAAAGGGTGAATGAATAAATTTTGTTAATTATTTAGGTATTAAGGATGTGTTGGAAAATAAGGAGTAAAAACGCATTTGTAGTTGGTCATTAAGGCATTGGTATTTATTGCCTTTTTTAATTTTTTTATTTCTAAAGATTCTAATAATAGTAATTTGTAACCTTTATTATGTTGATGTAGCAGCTTTGTATTTTCTTTGGTAAATGTATGTTGATATTCATGAAGGTGTCGTCCAAAATTAGATGTTGTATTATCACACGTGTTCTTTTATTCTTGTCTTTAGGCTCCTGCCGGTTTCACCTATATAAATTCTGAATTGCAGTCGTTGCAGGTTTGCATGTAAACTCCGATCTTTATTTTTTCTGTTTTGCCTTTGGTATTGTTTAGTAAATGTAGTATGGTATTGTTTTTTTAAATGCACGTTTGATATCATTTCTACTGAACAGTCTTTTAATTTTGTACATATTGAATCCTAGAATGTGAATTTTCTATATTGAGATTCTTAATGATTTGTTTTATTAGTATGGGGCTTTGTTGTTTCTGTGCTGCTTTTGTGATGATGTTTTCATTATAATCTTTATCTATTGCTAGTTGAGTGCTTTTTCTGTTGTTTCGTAGGTGTTAGAGATACTATATTGTTTTTGTTAATTAGGTGGTGGAAAACTGTTGTTTTATGTCTATATTGGTGTTGTGAATGTTTAGAAATTAATCTATCAGTACGCGTGTTTTTCCTGTAGATGTCAAATTTTATATTGTTGTTGTCTCTTATTAGTGTTAAATATAAGAAGCTAAGTGTGTTATTTTGTTCAACTTCTATTATAAGTTTTATGCTTTTTATGTAGATTGATGATATAGTTGTAAAATACCTTAAGTATGCCTTTTTCTAAGTTCCATATACACAAAATGTCGTCTAGATATCTGCACCATAATCTGGTGTATTTGAATATGGGTTATGGGTTATCAAACAGATTTCTAACTGGTTCATTCCATTCTATTGGAAATCTGTCTGTCATTTTTTAAATTTTATTATTGAAGAGGCAAAAGTTTGGATTGATAGCGAGTTGAAGAATTGTTATTATATTATTTATATCGGTGTAATAATTTTTTACATCGAAAGAAATGAGGATACCATTATCTTGCAATGTGATGGTTGACAGGTCTTTTATTATTTCTTGCCTATCTTTCATTGTATGTTTTGGTTTGAGGTTAGTTATATATTGAGATATTTGTATAGATATTTTATTTAAATGGTATGTGGGAGAATCCATAAAGTTGATGACGGGACGAGTGTCATATACTGAACCAGAAAATATTGAAAATTTCGAAAAAGAGATAAATAACTTTCTCACTATATTACGGTAAGCTTTAAGCGTTTTGCCAGGCTTGAAACACTGCGCTTGCAGATTGTACTAGAAACGAAAAAGTGAAGAAAACGAATTGATAATAGAACATATAAACCAAGCTAATAAAAGTTGATAAAAAAGCAAAACAACGTACTAAAGATAAATACAGTTATGAAGTTGCCCAGTTTTAATATGCTAATCGTAGAAGAAAACTGAAACACGAAATTTCTGGTACTACGAACAAAACCCAAAGTCAACATTAAGGTGATAGAAAAATACTTTTGCAATACATTTGAAACTGAAAACAACACAAAATCAGAAGAAATTATAATTAAAGCTATTAAAGGTATAGCCATCGATACTTCACAAGGCCCTGATGGTATTTATTTAAGAGTTATTAAAAGTATCAATTGTAAAAAGTTAGATTGGTGTTATGTTCCATTGCTTTTCAGGCAAGCAAGAACTGTAATAATGCATTAAAATGGAGATCCTCAAAATTTGAAAGAACTTCCAGTCAATCACAATTTTTTCCATAATCGGAAGAATTATTGAACGAGCTATTGATACACATCTGAGAAAACATATTTTTTTAATGAAGTCTCAACGTGGCTTCGTTTCCATACCAGGTATCCATATCAATACATTTTTGTTTATTTATAGATTACTAAACGTCAAATTACCTACGTATATGAAAAAATTTTTGAACTACAATAGATATCATAACTATAATACTAGAACCATAAATAACTTTCATTTACCTTTAAATACTAAATCTTGTTCCCAAAATAGCTTATACTATAAAGGGGTAAAATTATATAATGAAATGCCGGATGCAGCAAAAGGAGCAGACAATATAACTAGATTTAAAAAAGAATGTTGTAAATATGTTAAGATACTTTGTAAATTAAATTAGTTTAAGTTAGGCATAGTTGCATAACAAAATATAATATGCTCAGCAAGATGTAGTATTTAAGTCTTTGCATTGAAACATCATATGATGAATAAAATTACTACTACTACTACTACTACTACTACTACTAATTGTCTAAAATACACGAATAATACAAAACGAGATATTACGACAGTATCTGTGTAAGTTTCTAAAGCGTTTGAGAGTATTGAACACACAGAATCTGTAACAAAATGCCTTTCAAATTGGCAAATCTAATAAGCCATTTGATTAGAAATAGTTTTACATAAATCCAAGTAAATTCAGATAAGACAAGGCTAATATCAATAAAAAGAGGTGTAGCTCAAGGATCTTCTCTTTCTCTAATTATTCTTAACTTGTGCATCGATCATATAATAAAAAACTATCTGAGCCTAAAATTCTAGATATGGTTTTCAATATCAGTCCAATTTATACCATTGCAATCGTAGATGACGTCGCTTTAATAACAAATGGTATTGAAAGTGCTGCCTATATGATTGATTTATCTATTACTTTAGCAAGAAATGTTGGATTGAGTTAAATGCAGATAATTGTCAGCCAATAAACCTTATCAATAGTAGGCCAGAATACACAAAAATGGAGACGATTTTAGGGAATAGCATTGAATCCATACGTAATCATCTTAAGTCCAAAGGAAAAGATGTTGTTTTACTGAAAGACCATCCCAAAGGGAATAGCTGGATTAACACAAAATCAGCACTTTCGTTTTTAGAATGGATTACGGCTGCTAAACATGAACTGTTATAGTGTAGCTTTACGTAGTATACCAGGCAAAAGTCAAAATACATACCTCTGCAGATCGGATTGTGAAAAGATATAAATGCTTCCCCATGTACTCGGCTTCTGTTCCAAAGATCAAACATTGCGTATTACTAGACGCAATAAAGTTCAAACCTTAATAGAAGACGTATTTAAGTCCTGTAAGTATGAAATTGATGAAGAAACACAGTGAGTTATATAGAAAGAAACTTAAGATTCGGTTTCATTATCGATCCTACAATCTGGTTTGAAACCACTTCTTTCCAATGCAATGATGTAAATAACGAAAAAAAATGCAAAATATACCAGCTTCGTATACCTTTCCTGAAAAGTGAATATGGTACGGATATAAAACAATGGAAAGTAATTAGCTTACTAATCTGGACAGTAGATTTCTTCAAAAAAATTCAATTCTGGAATAAAAAACAAAGTCTAACTCTAGTTAGTTAATTCTTTTTTATAGGTACTTTTTACACGTTCGATTTAAGTGTTTAACGACATCTTTTGTACAATCTATTGGATTTTTTTTATTATGCAGTTTGTTACTATAATTACTGTAATTTGTACAAATCATTATCTGTATACTAGTATTAGTACATAGTACATAGTAATAATAGCAACTTGATAACTTGTACCTTAAAAAGTTCTAAATTGAGTTGCTATAATAGTAAATTATTGTATACTGCATTTTTATTTACTAAACAAGTAGTATTTAAATTAGTAATGTCATTGATAGGAACCAGTGCAAATGTTTGTGGTTTCCAAAATTCTAAAAACATCGAACCAAACCTAATCATTTTTAAGTTCGTTATTTTATTAAACTATAAATTTCTAAAATTATTCAGTGATGCAAAATGCGCTAATTAGAAAATTATAAAATTGGTAACAATCCAGTAGTATATTAACAAGTGCATGTTTATCTAAACGCTTAATGTGACTTATGCTTGACGAACAACCCTGCAATGTTGTTACTATCATATGATAATAGACTAACATCTGTAACCATATTCTCGTTAACCTACTAAAACCCACATTAAACCAAGACATCTTTGTTCAGGGTGTACGCTGTTTCGGATTTAAAGCCAGTCTCGCTAGCTACGTTTCGACTACGCTTTCGTTTGAGTATGTAGTTAGCAGTAACAAAATATACACGTCTGGCGTCTTCACGTTCTCTCTTTTCCTATTTCGTATTGCTAGATTTATTTTATTTCGGGTCGTTATACTCTAAAAGAGAATCATTCGCAGAAAATAACTTAAGATATTAGATTGTGGGTTATGTGATATTGAAAAAAAGACGACAATTTTGTAAGATGTCGGAAATGATATATCAAGTTGAATGGTGAGTTATGAAATCAGCCCTTTGACATCGTCAAATGTAGCTCTTCACCATTACGCTGACGCGTGATAAATAAATATGGAAGTGGTGCAAAAAATATTTGTGAAGACCTATCAATACAATTGCAACGTTACTGAAATAGCAAATAAATGACGCAAAAGATATAAGGTTTTCAAATCAACTTTAATACTTTCTGCAAAAAACATCATTTGGATTTGATAGATTATTGCATGTATTAATTACTACACAGAATATTATCAGCTATCCTTCAGTAGCAATAAGTAAAAACAACTGACATTTTAGATTTCTATTGCAAAGATTTTAAGGGTACATACACAGTGCCTAGGTAGTACCTCTAGAATACATCCCAACAGAAGTTTTTAAAAGATTTTAAAAGGAGAAAATTACTGACCACCTCCTGCTGAATATTGTTTTATTCGTTTAACTTTCCAATAGTAAATTCGTTTTAATCTTGAAATAATTAATTAAATAATAATAAATTCTATTGCTCTGGCTTTGGTGTATATTAAAATAAAACTATTAAGATAATGTTATCTGAAAATGTTTAGTATTCCAAGAAATATCTTGTAGAACTGATAACATGCTTTTTGGCCTTCCAATTTAGGAGAATGTAGAAGACAAAAGAATAAAATTAAAGAAAATTTATTAAGCTAGATATTATATATATCCAAATAGAATAGAGGTCTAAACTGCAGAAAAATGCTGCTAATTGATGACACCTGAAAGACCATAAAATAAGAACAATGAATTAGACAAAAATCATCAATATTTATAATCCAAAATTTTGGCTTTGTCATCTTAATTCGTGTCTGTAAATTTTTACTTTCAGAAATTTGCACTTTAATGTGCTGTATTTTACAATTTATGAAAGCTCACAAAATATATTTTCTTTAAATCCTTGAATATCTGCATAAATAAATTTCCTTCACTTTACGTTTACTTAGTTATTTTGCAATTATAATTAACTTCCATTTTATGAAACTTTTACTGATATACTTGAAAGCTTGAAATGTTTCCTTAATGGAAAAAATGAAACATTAAAATACCTTTGTTAATTTTTTCTGAAATTTTACAATTCAAAATCCTACAAAAATATTTCTAGAACTATTAAAACTTTCTAGCACAAGGTCTCATGCCCGATTTTTTCTTTATTTTAAAATTTATGGTCTTTTAAACTTCAAAACAAAATTAGTAATAAATCCCCACTTTTAGACTGAAATATGAGTTTGTGTTCTTATCGTCAGCTACTTCAAATTCCAACAACACCATTTACGTCATTTTAAAAAACCTATCTAATCAGGCATGCAGCACGTCTAGAATATTGGCAAGGATGACAGGTGCTAGATGAAGTAAAAAAGAAAATTCCTTCTGTCCTGAAGACTTTAAAATCCCGAAATAACTTCATTATAACCCCACAGTAATTTTCTCGAGCAATTCCTTTAGCGGAAATCGTTTACCAGTTGCCAAGACAAAATCGATCTTGTTCACTTTAAACGTTTGGTTGCTCCGACGCCAAGACTAACTGAATTTTCTAATTCAAGTTAAACACAAACACAACATTAAGAATGTCAGCGCAACCCCAAGTTTCCTCTGTTGTATTGTTTCTAGTTAGAAATAGATTGCATTGTATCTGGCACAGCGACGAGATTCTCTTGGAACTATTCTCCTTCCAACGATTCTTGATGAACTTCTTGCAGCACTGAAAACTTGCCTCGTTTCAGACAATTTATTAGTATTGGTCTAATTATTGTTTTACGTTCAAAATCGATAACACAACGTTTTAAGTTGATATATTTTCCGTGGTCATTTTAGTTGAAATTAACCACAACAAGATTTGTACAAATATCTTAGTTGGCACCTGTCAAACACAAATGATGGTAATTTGTCTAAATAGTAAAGTTTATCTCACCCACGTTTTATGTTTTAGTGGTGTATACGAGCAATACGAATCCTGCAGGAATTTTCATCAGAGAATGTAATTATAGCGGAAAATTTGGTAACAATGGAATGTAGCAGCTGTATAAAATGTACATAATTAATTTTAAATTAAATATCTAGAGACCATTTAACGGGATACAAGATGGGGCAATCTGATTCAGTTAAAAATAAAATTTTGAGAACGTTTTTGTTATTAAATATTCTACCTAATAAATTTTCTTTCGTGTTTGTGTACATTAATAGAGGCTATAATATATTGCACGGTACTAATCAAACATCCTGAACAATAAATGGGTGACACACTTAAAATGTTTCCTCTCTGTGTGATACACATATTGATTAGTGTTCGTTTGAGCAATATATCAAACTATTACATGGATAAGTCCCTAACGAATTCATCATTTTATAGCCTTATACTTCGTAGAATAGGACTAATATATCATCCTCTTCCACCTCATATCGTCCAGGTGAAATATGTTCAAAAAATTGTTGACCTCTCCAGAACTGACCCTATTAATTTTTATTTATTGCCCCTTTTCACCGTTTATAATTTATCCGTCTGGACGATAACTTGCTAACTAGACGGTTCGCATCTATCGTAAAACGGAAAATTATAGCTTCAAACAAAACGCAAGAGAAAATAATAAACACTATCTAATGCGACACAATTAATATTTTTCCCTACATTAACGTGCCTTTCAGCAATAGAGATAAGAACCGGGAGGTTGTTTGCTAAATTTCCGTGTTTTTACGATTAGATTTGGCAGAGCGCCATGTAAGTTTTATTAGGTATTTATGACAGAGACGATTCTCGACTTCTTTGCTATAACTGCTATTTGTGATTGGTCTTGGGAAAATTGTGATCTAAAATGCTTAAAATAGATCTTTCAACGTTAAACGTAAAGATATCCATCAGTAGCTCCATAAAATATTTTTATATTGATGCCATAATATCGAATTTCATTAAAGTAGCACAGCATCAACAATTCTTGTTCTTTTATAAACCGTCAAAAATTATTATAACGTCAAAAGGAAATTCATGTATTAATATTTGATATCCCGTCTTTCAAGGAAAATATAAGTCTATAAAGCTTCTTATACACTGAATAGTGATTGTAGTAAAGTATACGAGGTACAATCAGAAACACTGAAACAGTATAATTACGTAATTTAAAGTAACGTAGTTATTGTTAGGTAAATAATTGTATTTATAATTAATGTCACTCTATTTTTGAATTGTGTCAATTTTAATAGCGTATTTGAAAAACTGCAATTACAAAAAATAAGCTATTAAGTATCCATTTAGCCAAACTTCAAAAAATTTAAAACTAAAAGAAAATAACATTTTTTGTTATCGATTTTTCCAAAGATCATAACTGCTTGATAATGTTAGAAGTATGAATAATCGTACAATGTAACGAATTTCAAGTACATACAATATAACTGTACCACTCCTTCTGTCTTGACATAGCCGTTTATAATTTTCAACGAAATAGTTTCTAAAACCTTATAATAATAATGTCGAAATACTATAGGCTACTTTAGGTAGCCGAGAATGAACGTTAACACGTCCAAATCTTATATATTTTATTTGGATAAAATAATTTAAAAAGTAATATACGATCTATGAACACTGGGCCGGTTTCTCTCTCTTCATTAATTTTAAATATTCTTTGTCTTCTTGTTCATATCAAATAAAGTTATACTTGTTCATTAGTTAATGAAAGAAAAGTAGAAACCGGGCCACTGTTATTAACAAGGCTATATATTTGTTATCGTAGTTTCTCAGCTAAGCACCCATTACAGTAACTCATAATATGGAGAAAAAAGTGCCTATATCTCTTGACATCGATCACAATAAACAACGGTTGACGCATATCGTACATAAAATTGTTCGTATTGGATACAAAACAGGAAAGTTATTGCTTGGTAGCTTTTTGCGTAACACTGTGTATTCCGGTACGCTTAGTGTCCAATAAAGTCTCCTTAAAATGTTGGGCAATGTTTATTAATCTAAGTTGATGTAGCGCATGCATCATAACTTCATAGTAATAGTTACTTCATTATAAAAAATAACGTGGTTTTGGCAGTGTCTCTGTAAACAACTTTTGTTGTAATTTTTAGTTTTGTGATGTAAATTAGATACTTGATATTTTGAGTATTTATAGTAGTATATAAATAAATACATACAAGTGTTTTAGTGAGGTTAGGTGATTTATGTCTATCGGATAACGTTTCATGCTCTGTTTACTTTTGTGAGTGCCTTTATGAATGTACGTCAGATTAATAATATTGCATATAAAGGGTTTTCCAATAAGAGGTGTTATTTTGATATTCAAAGAAAAGTGCCATTCTTTAATATAAATGATCGGATGTTTATTTCATTATAAAGAGGAAGGTATGCCGTTAATAGTGGAAAATAACATCAGGCAAATGACCACCACGACCACGCTTACAGGACAATATCCTTTTCATGAAATTTTCCATAACCAAATCGCAAAGTGGCTGCCCTATGTCCTCGATAGCCTCACGAATTCCATCTTTGAGGTCTTGAATCGACGCTGGGCTGTTGGCGTAGACCTTCTCTTTCACGTGGCCCCAAAGAAAGAAGTCGCAAGGTGTTAAATCACAAGATCTCGGTGGCCAATTGTGATCACCTCTTCGAGAGATAACACGGTCCGGAAACTTTTTCCGTAAAAGATCAATGGTTTCGTTGCTTGTGTGGCACGTAGCGCCGTCTTGTTGAAAGTAAACGTTGTCCAGATCAATACCATCCAATTCCGGCCATAAAAAATCGTTAATCATCTCTCGATAGCGCAATCCAGTCACCGTAACTGTTGCTCCAGCCTCATTTTCGAAAAAGTAAGGTCCAATGACTCCGCCGGACCATAAACCGCACCAAACAGTCACACGTTGAGGATAGAGAGACTTTTCAACAATAACTCTTGGATTTTCTGAGCCCCAGATCCGACAATTTTGCTTGTTGACGAAGCCACCGAGGTGGAAATGGGCCTCATCACTCAAGATGATTTTTCGATGGAATTCTGGATCATTTTCATGCATTTCAACGACCCAATCAGCAAAGACACGACGTTGTTGATGATCGGCCGGCTTGAGTTCTTGTGTTAACTGGACTTTATAAGCCTTAAGACCCAAATCTTTATGCAAAATACGGTGTAATGACGTTTGTGGAATGGCTAATTCCAAAGAACGACGAGGAATGGACAAACCTGGGTTTTCTTTAACACTTTCGGCTACAACAGCAATATTCTCGGCTGTTCTTGAGCGACGTGCACGGGTTTTATTCTTCACATCACTAACTTGTCCCAAGAGCTCGACTTTTTTTACCAATTTCTGTATTGCGGTCCGACAAGGTGCTTCACGGTGACCCAAAAATGTTCGAGTTTTACGAACCGTCTCTGCCAAATTTTCACCATTTTTATAGTGAATTTTAATAATTTCAATGCGTTGTTGAAGCGTGTATCGTTCCATATTTATTAATGGCGTAGTTTCTACTTGTCAAATGTCAAAAAATGATAGCTTCAAAAGTGACATCTACCGAAATAGCGGGCTATTCAAAATAACACCTCTTATTGGAAAGCCCTTTATTTCTAATTATATATAAGTAGAAGTATTTAAGTGAGATTAGGTAACTTTTAGTAGTTTCCTAGAAGAGAGCATCTTGTTGGACAGGGTAAACAATGAAAGATAATAAACAGCTTTTCCCTTCCAGTTGGGTGCTTTTTGATGAGAATAAAATGTAGTATGTCTTGTTAAAAAGTACAAAGTATCTTAGCAGATACGCCTGGAAATAATATGGATTTATATGGTTTTGCTAGAAAAGTATCTTACTTATTACAATTGAATGAAAAGCTTCAATAAAATTTGTAGGGCATCTTTCTTTTCCAATTAGTCGCATCTCTCTCCATGATCCTCTTGTTCATCGCCTTTATCGTTTTGAATCTCAGCTATAGACAAAATTCTTTTGTCCCAATCCCAATTTTCTTGGCTTTCCCAGTTAATCAGCCAGTTTTGTCCCAATATCTTAATAGCGCCTACTTCTGAATATACCTTATAGAATCCATCTGTTGATTCGATAGTGGGATCGTTTTAGGACATTTTCCACTCTACCAAACGCTTGATCTGCTGTCCCCTAACAGGGTAGGTAAGATTTATTTGAGTTACATTTTCAGGAGACTCAAATTTCATCCAGTACAATAAGGCATGGGCAATGTGGCTATTCTTATTCTGTCCTCCGCATCTATCACAGAACAACCTTATGACTCTTTAGTCTTTCAAAGATAGCCCATTCAAGTGCGAAAGTAAAGCAGG
The DNA here is from genome assembly GCA_011009095.1 of Ignelater luminosus. Classification (NCBI taxonomy): domain Eukaryota; kingdom Metazoa; phylum Arthropoda; class Insecta; order Coleoptera; family Elateridae; genus Ignelater; species Ignelater luminosus. Next base: position 42,368 of record VTPC01001002.1, read on the forward strand.
ACCAATTTCTGTACAACCACGTGACGCTAGGTTTTCGGTCCACAAATAAAATGTAGGATTCTTGGAGTCCATCTGAACGCAACAGCATGAGTATAAACTTATTTGATGTGAATAGAAAGCTTGGCTAATGGGTTTTCTTTGCCTTTTTATTATGAATACGATATTGTAGCAGAACTCCTTTGTATTTGAACCCTCTTCAATATTCATCAGATGTTTTAGTCTTGTGCATTGACCGCAACAATCTGATGTTGGGGATGAAAACTCCCCATTGAATTTTGTTAGACACACTTTTCTGAACATCAAATACGTAACTTTATACTAAGTATCAACTGTATTGTTATATAACTTGTGCAGTTTAGATATGTTAAAATAAGAAGGTAAGTGAATTCTTTTGAATTTCGCTCTGCTATATAGGTTTCCAGATCTCTAAGCTGCTCAATAAGTTCTTTAACTTTTTCTCGTTTAATAACAGTTTTAGCAGACATACGGTCACCACCACGTTTCTCTTTTGGTGACTCTTCTTGGCTAATAATTTTTGCCGCATGACTGGTTCTGTCAACTGTTAGCCCAAGCACACATCGAAAAAATCCTTGATATACCCTAACACCTTGTCTTGTTTTAAAAAGTAAACTATCTTAAGTGACCGTATTTTTGGCTCATCTTCTACAGGTCTCTTTCTTGCTGTTTGAAGAACAGACATCATGTGGCGAAGCTTCGTGTCTTGCTCAATTTTGTCCTGCGTCTCATAGAACTTCTTAAGAATGAATTTTACATTACAGTTTTGAATTTTAGAACAGAAATATGTCTTTCCAGCGTGATTGCATGGCCTCTTAAATTTCTTTAAATATGAGTCTGCGTCTGAATATCTATACTTTTAGGAATGTTAGATGACGTAAACCACAAAAGTATATCAGCAAATTACCTCTTTCTTTTTTTCTTTTGTACGTCTGGTTTCCTGGCTTTTACATCGCGTTCTATTATCAACATTTGCATCTTTAACAGACGCTAGGTTATCCATTTTAACTGATTCTACCACCATCTAAGCAATAAGACACAGAAAAAATGTGATCTAAATTTCAGTCACCACGTTAACAGATTAGTAAGGATAGATTATTACAATGAGAGTAGACTCTTACCTAAACTGCAACGTACACTTTTTATCAGTCTAGAAGGAAGCTGTACCTACAAGAATATGCAACTCTCATGCCATCTGTGAAGTAAATTTTTATGTAAATAGGTTTACCGGATTTATTCTGTTTTGCTTCAACAAACGGATTTATTCGCTTTTGCTCAAAACTATCAGCTTTGGGACACTTTTAATAAAGGATTTATTCGTTTTAGCTTGAGAATAAGTAGATCTATAGAAAGTTGGTACAAAGATTATATAGAAATGACGTGTAACTCATTTTTTACCAAAATTGGATTTATTCGATTTTGCACGAAAGCTCCTCATTTGTGGAATATGGACCCCAAAGAAGAGGCAAGGTGTTTTGAGTTATATGATGAGGTACCTAGTGACGTATATGAAACTTCATGCGAAAAAGGTTCTAGTGAAACAGATCCTTTTGAAGATGATGGTAAATATAGAGCTGATTCTACATATTAACCAAATAACCACGAAGAACCTGGCACTGATAGCGAGTACATTAGTTAGGCATTTCTGAAAATATTACTGATGATATTGAATAGGTAAACGATACATTGAACATCATTAATCTTAATTTCGATAAAAATTCAAGTAGCAGAAAACATGACGCCTTCAGAAATTTTCAAAAACTTCTGGAATGATGAAGTAACAAATTGCTTTTGAGATGTCTTTCGTTTCCATAGAAAAAGTGACGTTTGAAATATTTATAGGTCTCACACTACTGAGTGTTTAACAAGGATTTCCTACTTAAGTATCATCCAGTACTTCCTTCATACATGTCGGATATAAAGTAAGAAAAGATTCTACGCCGTGATGAAGATAAATCCATCAGAGATAAGCTGTATAAAATTCGATTTTTTTAGAGATCATTCAAACTATTTTTCAAGAAGTGTAAAAACTCCAAGAAGTAATATTTTTTGACAAATGTCGGGCTTACTCTCCAATAACTATCTTTAGAAAATTAGCATAAATGTATATTAAGTAAAAGATTTGTCCTCTATTAACCTTATACAAAGAGCTAAATACAAGAACGCATCAGTCCCCGCCCTCCAACGGCCTATTGTAAAACCCAGCACGATTTCTGCGAGAGAGTGTAGCAGTCATAAACGGTAAAAGCGACCCTTAATGGCACCGTCCAGAACCAAATAGTGTCCATGGTAGTTTAAAGTCAAAGATGGGTGAAATTCACTTGATACTCTTCAGTAAATGTTTCAAGATAAAATCATAATATTAAAATAAAATAAAAACGATCAAACTAAATTTGGACTAGAATAGTAAAACCAAACAAAACTTTCAAAAAAGGGCGTCAGAGATCGTAAAATAAAACATAGTGCTTCAATTCGTGTATGGATTTTGAAGATAACTAAACGTTTCCAAGTTGCCTCGGCAGATGGAGAATCTTCTCTCCCGAGTAAAACGCCATAGTTAAAACTTAAAAGTCCAATATCACTAAAAATATCTATACAGCGGACTTGTTATTTGTACCACCAGAAGTCAGTCAAGTCAACGCAATTGCCACCGAGGTGGCTGCTATTTAGGAAACTTAATTCCTCTATAGCTGGAGATGAAGGAAATGGGGGTCGCAAGTCTGATGTCCGGCAAGCAGTGTGCACGCCAATCCACGGCGATGATGTTATTAGGTGACGACGGCGTGGCAAACCGCGCGCCCACTCACCCAGGACTCCCGACGACCAAGGTAACCTGTATGAGAAATATGCCAAAGACATCCAGCAAGCCGCCAAACAGAGGCGACTGTGGAAGTGATCGGAGTGACGCGATAGAACAGTGTTGGTATTGTGTGGTGAGATGTGTGGAGTATGTATGTGATAAGAGTAGTGTTGTGTAGGTGTCTAGGTGTGTTGAAAGTGCCGTGGACTGAAGCAGACTGGTCCGACTAAGAGACCACCAGAAGTTCTGAGTGTCACTCACTTATAGTTCTCAGTTGCGTAGTTTGAATCCGTATGAATGCCAGTGCGCGCGACACTCTGGCCCCTGCCACCCCGTAACCACATCATGCCTTCTCTGAAGGTATAACGCGTCAACTAAAGGTCTCTTATCGTCGTCTTATGCGTCTAGTCGATCCGTAAGTTGAATTACTGATAAAGAGGAGTTATAGAATAACAATATGTTTTTAACCAATGGAAGATAATTCATTAATAGTTATAAAAGACGAAACACTATTTCTTAGAGATTTCGTTTTCAATTCTTCGCCAAAAAGTTGTGTTTTAGAAGCTTTTGGTCACAAAATATTTAATTGAACTTGTCTGCAGACTGATAGGTGATGATAACTTAGAGATGTCTTTATTATGGAACCTTGGTACAAAAATGTTCTCTTCGTCTTGATAATATTTTAATAATAACTATAAGCGTAGAAATAATGTCAGATTTAGTAATTTTTATTCTCTATTTTAGGAATTTAGCTCAATAAGCATCGTTAATACAGTCGAATCTCGATAACTCGAAACCCTTGATAACTAGAACTGTTTGCTAATGGCCTGTATACATAACAACGTTAATGTAGAAATACTTTGATTAGTTGAAGTTTTGATTACCTGGCATGCTATTTCTTTCATTACTCATTATCAAGCATTATTGGAACATTTTTTCTACAAAAGGTAGTAACTATATCGCGTACCTACAAAATTTTCCTTAACAAAACTATTAAGGAAGAAAGCAGCAGAAACAGCAAACCAAAGAAATAGTATACTAAAATTTGTGGAGTGACTTACTTCTGGCTTTCGAGTTGTAGTCATTTATTATGAACAGTATGATACGTTTCCTAATAAATAAGGTAAATATAAAGATATTCTGTCAAACTAAAAAAGATATGTAGTAGTTGTATAAAACTAATTTAAGAAAAATATTGCAGTCTCTAACAGATAACAACGTAATTACCCTTGTAATCCTCTTCAACATCCTTTTTACATTAGTTACAAGGAAATGTAGTTTTAGTTATTTAAGGATTTATGATTTTCATGTCACGAAACGTTGAAATGATAAACAGCTAGCGAAGCTGAAACTAGCGTGACTTAAAAGTTGTTACACCTACGGTGACCGAAAGTTAGGTGTGGCTACATTCAATTACACACACGTTTTCCTCTTCACCTTTTCCTAACTGTCTCCTTAAATCTATCAAATAAGTGTCACAAACATAATTTGACCCCAATATAAAACTGAATTTTTCCATTTTGTGTAAAGAATTTAAAATATGGTTTACAATAGCAAAAGGTGACTGAACATAAGTAAGTGAGGTTTAATCCCCAGTTACGGTCCTGCCACAGCAATAAATTCGACCTAATTCAAAGTAACAAAATACAAATTGTATGGCCAGCTGTTGCGGTTTTTTTTCCTCGAGCAATAAAAATCAGGTAGTTTTAAGAGCGTACTGCAAAAGGCTAACGATGTTCCCGAGATTTGAGTCACAAAAGAGACCTTTTGAGGATTTTAGTGATCCGTGAAAACCGCTCAAACATTTGTAAAGCAAAGTAAAACGGTAGTGACATTTGAAATTTATAAATGACCAACAAAGAGTCTTAAGCTGCTCAAAATATAGTAGTGCATTTATCGTCGCTCTCTTTGTTGTGTAATATTTAGTGAAAGCTTGGGGAAGGTTTTTAAATAACAAAACGCAAACTCTCCTTAATCTAGAATAAAATTTTGAGGGTAAATTTTATGTTTTATATGATGGTATTTAAATTAGTTTTATTAATAGCTCAAAATTTATTACGTTAAGTTTAGATATTTCGCTAATACTTTTAAAATTAAAGGTCAAGCTTGAAATTAAAAAGAAAGTTAACATTCTATTTTATTTATTATGTAAAAAGGTACATTTAGTTATGAATAATATGTAAATTTTCAAGATTAAGATTGCTAAATAATTTTTCTATTCAAAAACTGTTATTAAGGTTGGTGACAGAATTTTTTTTGGTATTTATGTTAACATAACTCAAATTTGCCTGAGTATCTTTTTGTGTAATGATCTTTAATTCAACAAAAGCTTAGCACATTCTAATGTACGCGTTGCTTATTGTATAATTTGTAATTTAAATGATGTACAGCAAACTCCCTTCTCAACTGAAAGTGACAAACAAAAATATCTTTCTAAGGCCTTTCAAATAACTCCAATTTTGCCACGTAACAGAAATTAACAGTCTAGACAACTTTTTTGTGGAATTATCAGGATTTATGAATGACGACGTATCATATAAAAACAGCACTTTCAAAATTGCAAAAACTTTTTTGTGCATTTTTATAACAAGTTCTTTTTTTAGAAAATTGATATTCTACTACAAAAACAAGCGAGAAGTAATAGGAAAATATTCACCCACTTGTGCATATTCTAATATCAACCTTTTATCTAAGCTGATAACCTTAAGCCTCGACTCCCTACAAGAATATGGTATTGATTTCCCATTACCGTTAAACGCTCGTCTTGACATAAGCCTACGAACGAAATTTGATTTGAATGATAAAATATATTCTGAATTCGGCGGCGGTGGTTTCGATACATCTTTTATCCAATGTGTCATTTGTTATCCGATTACAACTGCACACAGACTTTTTCAACTGCTGCTTACACTGCAATATTTTCCTTTTTCATATGCGAACTTTTGGTATTTCTGACAAAGTGAGCGTCAAAGAAAAGATCTCTTTTAAATAACATCGTCTGCCATAAACTTCTCCACGTTGACTGGTTATTTATTTCTTTACTAGTTTATCTTCATGCACCAAGGAGTTTCTTAAGCGGTACGACATTTTATATATTGAATGTATGAATTGCTTACCACCTTTTGAAGAAAAGGGGATATTGCATAGCACACAGCGTTTGGATGCTTTATAAAAAGTCTTTTAATACTTTATATGTACTTTAAAGTGAACGAGTTTTGTAATGCAGTTGTAACTCCTTCTAAATTGATTTAAATTCTCTGTTCTGTTATTCATAACTGGTGATTTCGTAGAGTAAATATTACAGTTGGTTACAGAAATGAAAAATTTTAAGCTATAAAATTTTTCAAAGGCGTGTAAATAATTGAAAATGCGTATATTTTACTTTTGTCAATTTCGACCATAAATTTTGCATCTTGATTTTAAGTAAAAATTTTTCTAAGAAATAATTGACTTGTTTCATTATAAAATTATAAATTACATAACCTTTATTTAAGAATGCGTTTTAATTAAGATTTAGCTTAGGAAGCTTAGTTTAATTTAAATGTGTTTTAATCACGCAACACAAGAATAGAAAATTAAATGGAAGAAAATACTTTTATAAAGAAAACTTAGAATATAATAACAAATGTGGGTATATAACGCGTAATTAAGAAGGAATGCAAAACGAGGGAACACACTGAGTTCCATCCGGTATAATAAATTTATTTAAACAAACACACTATTACATTTCGGCGCTCATTCGTCCAGCTAAGAGGTGAGTTCTAATAAAATCAAAGGCAAATCTTACAACACCTTAAATTAGCTGCTTTTATTGTCAGAATAATAACAAAATAAAGATAAAATGACTGGAGGAAAAGGAGAGAGGACAAGGTCAGGGGAATTTACATTAATTGACCGATTATAGAAAAATAATGACAAAACAAGGCGATAACAGACAGTCACCAAAAATGCTTTTTAAATTTACGAGGGTGGTCTGAAAAGTTTCCGACCTCAACGTGAAGATGGCAGCACTCGTAAATAAAAGCTACTGAAGTTCGTTGTTCATCTGTTGACAGTTACTCACCAAAGTTTCAGCCATTTTGGACGCGCAGTTTTTATGTAACAGTCGTTTGAGTGAGTTTCTTGTTGTTTTTGAAAGGCAATACGCCTTCGCAAATAAAAGATGAGTTGGATTCTGTATATGGGGACTCTGCACCATCATTTACCACAGTGAGATTTTGGGCTGCTGAATTTACTCGTGGCCGTAAGAGCTTGGGAGACGATGAACGTTTGGGACGTCCAAAAGCTGCAACTACCGACAAAAACATCGCCAAAGTTCACCAAATGGTGCTAGACGACCGCCGAATTAAAGTGAGAGAGATAGCAGAGGTTATGAACATGTCAAAAGAACGTGTTTGTCACATATTAAATCAACATTTAGGCATGAGAAAGCTGTCCGCGCATTGGGTGCCGCGTTTGCTCACGTTAGACCAAAAACGTGTTCGAATGAATATTTCCAACGCTCTTTTGGCGCAGTTTAGGCAAAATAAATCTGAGTTTTGGCGCCGATTAATTACTGTAGATGAAACTTGGATACACTATTATACGCCCGAAACAAAAATACAGTCTAAACAGTGGACTGCAAATGGGGAACCGGCTCCAAAAAAAGCAAAAATTGTTTTTTCGGCTGGGAAAGTGATGGCGACTGTTTGGGATAGTCATGGAGTTATTTTAATCGATTATCTTCAAAAAGGAAAAACCATTACAGAAGCATACTATGCATCATTACTTGACAAGCTGAAGGCAGAACTTGCGAAAAAACGGCCACATTTGCAGAAAAAGAAAATCCTGTTTCACCAAGACAACGCACCGCCTCACACCTCAGCGGTTGCCATGGCGAAAATCCACGAATTACGGTTTGAACTGCTTGACCACCCGCCTTATTCACCAGATCTAGCCCCAAGAGACTTCTTTTTGTTCCCTCATCTAAAAATTGCGCTCGGAGGACAAAGATTTTCGTCAAATGAAGAGGCAATCACCTTCGTGAACAATTATTTTGCAGAGAAAAATGCCGAGTACTATTTGGACGGGTTACAGAGATGGGAGCATTGCTGGGAGAAGTGTGTAGAGTTACAAGGAGACTATGTTGAAAAATAAAGAAACATTTTCAGAAAAAATGTCTTGTATCTATGTTAGGTCGGAAACTTTTCAGACCACCCTCGTAGTACTTTTTATGCACATCCTTCCGTGGTCTTAATCCTTTAATTCTTTAGTAGAGAATTCAGTATAGAGGATGCCCAAAGCTCTTTGGCACTTCGTACCCGCTTCGATCTTATTAATTACAAACATTGGGATGAACTGTAGTTTTCTCAGCATAAAGATAAATTTTACTACTCGAAGTATTTTAGTATAATCCAGGTATAGTAGTTGTAAGGCGTCATTTCTTCACAATAATGAATACATAGGTAATTAATATTCCTAGCTGACGCATCTATTGTGCATACCTAGTGGTTTAAAGGAATTTAAACACAGAATAAATGTGACATGATACCTTACTCTTCTGTAAGGTATACACTACAAAAGTATAATGTGAAATATAGCTTTTTCATCTTGGTCATAAAAGTTAGCGAGTTAATTGAATTGAATTAGAAGCTTTTAAAAATGTATTCACTGAACTAGTCTTCCTTTTTAGTTTTTAGATAATTCTGGGGGGTAAAGCTAAACATGTTCTTTCTTGCATGCTTGCTGGGCCGCAATGAATTTTTAAATTTATGCATAATATATCAAATATCTGCTTACTCGAATGGATG